>JAUJEM010000086.1:0-173906 GCA_030448935.1 Citrus cavaleriei
AGCAGTAAAAGGCCACAAAAATGGTGGGCTATACCCTTGGGGGGTGGGGCTGGCCAACTTCGTCCGCCGGACTCGGAATGGCGCGACACTTTGCGAGGTCCCTCCGTGTGCCAAAAATAGGCCGCGGGCACAGCCGCGCCCAAAAATACCCGCTCGAAGGCCGGGGCGCCAAGTTCGTCCAGCGGTAAAAGGCCACAAAAACGGGTTGGCTATAGCCTTGGGGGGTGGGGCTTGCCAACTTCGTCCGCCGGACTCGGAATGGCACAAAACTTTACGAGGCGCCTCCGTGTGACAAAAATAGGCCGCGGGCACAGCCGCGCCCAAAAATACCTGCCCGAAGGCCGGGGCGCCAACTTCGTCCAGCGGAAAAAGGCCCCAAAAACGGGTGGGCTATAGCCTTGGGGGTTGGGGCTGGCCAACTTCGTCCGCCGGACTCGGAATGGCGCGAGACTTTGCGAGGCGCCTCCGTGTGCCAAAAATAGGCCGCGGTCACAGCCGCGCCCAAAAATACCCGCTCGAAGGCCGGGGCGCCAAGTTCGTCCAGCAGTAAAAGGCCACAAAAAATGGTGGGCTATACCCTTGGGGGGTGGGGCTGGCCAACATCGTCCGCCGGACTCGGAATGGCGCGACACTTTGCGAGGTCCCTCCGTGTGCCAAAAATAGGCCGCGGGCACAGCCGCGCCCAAAAATGCCCGCCCGAAGGCCGGGGCGCCAAGTTCGTCCAGCGGAAAAAGGCCACAAAAACGGGTGGGCTATAGCCTTGGGGTGTGGGGCAGGCCAACTTCGTCCGCCGGACTCGGAATGGCACGAAACATTGCGAGGCACCTCCGTGTGCCAAAAATAGGCCACGGGCACAGCCGCGCCCAAAAATACCCGCCCGAAGGCCGGGGCGCCAAGTTCGTCCAGCGGAAAAAGGCCACAAAAACGGGTGGGCTATAGCCTTGGGGGGTGGGGCTGGCCAACTTCGTCCGCCGGACTTAGAATGGCGCGAGACTTTGCGAGGCCCCTCCGTGTGCCAAAAATAGGCCGCGGGCACAGCCGCGCCCAAAAATACCCGCCCGAAGGCCTGGGCACCAAGTTCTTCCAGCGGAAAAAGGCCACAAAAACGGGTGAGCTATAGCCTTGGGGGGTGGGGCTGGCCAACTTCGTCCGCCGGACTCGGAATGGCGCGAGACTTTGTGAGGCGCCTCCGTGTGGGAAAAATAGGCCGCGGCCAGAGCCGTGCCTAAAAATACCCTCTCAAAGGCCGGGGCGCCAAGTTCGTCCAGCGGTAAAAGGCCTCAAAAACGGGTGGGCTATAGCCTTGGGGGGTGGGGCTGGCCAACTTCGTCCGCCGGACTCGGAATGGCGCGAGACTTTGCGACGCGCCTCCGTGAGCCAAAAATAGGCCGCGGGCACAGCCGCGCCCAAAAATACCCGCCCGAAGGCCGGGGCGCCAAGTTCGTCCAGCGGAAAAAGGCCACAAAAACGGGTGGGCTATAGCCTTGGGGGGTGGGGCTGGCCAACTTCGTCCGCCGGACTCGGAATGGCGCGAGACTTTATGATGCGCCTCCGTGTACCAAAAATAGGCCGCGGGCACAGCCGCGCCGAAAAATACCCGCCCGAAGGCCGGGGCGCCAAGTTCGTCCAGCGGAAAAAGGCCACAAAAATGGGTGGGCTATAGCCTTGGGGGGTGGGGCTGGCCAACCGTCCGCGGACTCGGAATGGTGCGAGACTTTGCGAGGCACCTCCGTGTGTAAAAATAGCCGCGGGCACAGCCGCATCCAAAAATACCCGCCCGAAGGCCGTTGCGCCAAGTTCGTCCAGCGGAAAAAGGCCAAAAAAACGGGTGGGCTATAGCCTTGGCGGGTGGGGCTGGCCAACTTCGTCCGCCGGACTCGGAATGGCGCGAGACTTTGCGAGGCGCCTCCGTGTGCCAAAAATAGGCCGCGGGCACAGCCGCGTCCAAAAATACCCGCCCGAAGGCCGTTGCGCCAAGTTCGTCCAGCGGAAAAAGGCCACAAAAACGGGTGGGCTATAGCCTTGGGGGGTGGGGCTGGCCAACTTTGTCCGCCGGACTCAGAATGGCGCAAGACTTTGCGAGGCGCCTCCGTGTGCCAAAAATAGACCGCGGGCACAGCCGCGCCCAAAAATACCCGCCCGAAGGCCGGGGCGCCAAGTTCGTCCAGCGGAAAAAGGCCACAAAAACGGGTGGGCTATAGCCTTGGGGGGTGGTGCTGGCCAACTTCGTCCGCCGGACTCGGAATGGTGCGAGACTTTGCGAGGCACCTCCTTGTGCCAAAAATAGGCCGGGGGAACGGCCGCGCCCAAAAATACCCGCCCGAAGGCCGGGGCGCCAAGTTCGTCCAGCGGAAAAAAGCCACGAAAACGGGTGGGCTATAGCCTTGGGGGGTGGGGCTGGCCAATTTCGTCCGCCGGACTCGGAATGGTGCGAGACTTTGCGAGGCACCTCCTTGTGCCAAAAATAGGCCGTGGGCACAGCCGCGCCCAAAAATACCAGCCCGAAGGCCGTTGCGCCAAGTTCGTCCAGTGGAAAAAGGCCACAAAAACGGGTGGGCTATAGCCTTGGGGAGTGGGGCTGGCCAACTTCGTCCGCCAGACTCGGAATGGCGCGAGACTTTACGAGGCGCCTCCGTGTGCCAAAAATAGGCCGCGGACACAGCCGCGCCCAAAAATACCCGCCCGAAGGCCAGGGCGCCAAGTTCGTCCAGCGGAAAAAGGCCACGAAAACGGGTGGGCTATAGCCTTGGGGGGTGGGGCTGGCCCACTTCGTCTGCCGGACTCGGAATGCCGCGAGACTTTGCGAGGCTCCTCCGTGTACCAAAAATAGGCCGCGGGCAAAGCCGCGCCCAAAAATACCCGCCCGAAGGCCGGGGCGCTAAGTTCGTCCAGCGGAAAAAGGCCACAAAAATGGGTGGGCTATAGCCTTGGGGGGTGGGGCTGGCCAACTTCGTCCGCCGGACTCGGAATGGCGCGAGACTTTGCGAGGCGCCTCCGTGTGCCAAAAATAGGCCGCGGACACAGCCGCGCCCAAAAATACCTGCCCGAAGCCCGGGGCGCCAAGTTCGTCCAGCGGAAAAAGGCCACAAAAACGGGTGGGCTATAGCCTTGGGGGGTGGGGCTGGCCAACTTCGTCCGCCGGACTCGAAATGGCGCGAGACTTTGTGAGGCACCACCGTGTGCCAAAAATAGGCTGCGGGCACAGCCGCGCCCAAAAATACCCTCCCGAAGGCCGGGGCGCCAAGTTCGTCCAGCGGAAAACGGCCAGAAAAACGGGTGGGCTATAGCCTTGGGGGGTGGGGCTGGCCCACTTCGTCCGCCGGACTCGGAATGGCGCGAGACTTTGCGAGACACCTCCGTGTGCCAAAAATAGGCCGCGGGCACAGCCGCGCCCAAAAATACCCGCCCGAAGGCCGGGACGCCAAGTTCGTCCAGCGGAAAAAGGCCACAAAAACGGGTGGGTTATAGCCTTGGGGGGTGGGGCTGGCCAACTTCGTCCGCCGGACTCGGAATGGTGCAAGACTTTGCGAGGCACCTCCGTGTGCAAAAAATAGGCCGTGGGCACAGCCGCGTCCAAAAATACCCGCCCGAAGGCCGTTGCGCCTAGTTCGTCCAGTGGAAAAAGGCCACAAAAACGGGTGGGCTATAGCCTTGGGGGGTGGGGCTGGC
Organism: Citrus cavaleriei; assembly: GCA_030448935.1. NCBI lineage: Eukaryota > Viridiplantae > Streptophyta > Magnoliopsida > Sapindales > Rutaceae > Citrus > Citrus cavaleriei. The sequence goes on from JAUJEM010000086.1 coordinate 3,670, forward strand.
CAACTTCGTCCGCCGGACTCGGCATGGCGCGAGACTTTGCGAGGCGCCTCCGTGTGCCAAAAATTGGCCGCAGGCATAGCCGCGCCCAAAAATACCCGCCCGAAGGCCGGGGCGCCAAGTTCGTCCAGCGGAAAAAGGCCACAAAAACGGGTGGGCTATAGCCTTGGTGGGTGGGGCTGGCCAACTTCGTCCGCCGGACTCGGAATGGCGCGAGACTTTGCGAGGCGCCTCCGTGTGCCAAAAATAGACCGCGGGCACAGCCGCGCCCAAAAATACCCACCCGAAGGATGGGGCGCCAAGTTCGTCCAGCGGAAAAAGGCCACAAAAACGGGTGGGCTATAGCCTTGGGGGGTGGGGCTGGCCAACTTCGTTTGCCGGACTCGGAATGGCGCGAGACTTTGCGAGGCACCTCCGTGTGCTGTGGCCAGACCCATGGGCACAGCCGCGCCCAAAAATACCCGCCCGAAGGCCGGGACGCCAAGTTCATCCAGCGGAAAAAGGCCAGAAAAACGGGTGGGCTATAGCCTTGCTGGGTGGGGCTGGCCCACTTCGTCCGCCGGACTCGGAATGGGGCGAGACTTTGCGAGACGCCTCCGTGTGCCAAAAATAGGCCGCGGGCACAGCCGCGTCCAAAAATACCTGCCCGAAGGCCGGGGCGCCAAGTTCGTCCAGCGGAAAAAGGCCACAAAAACGGGTGGGCTATAGCCTTGGGGGGTGGGGCTGGCCAACTTCGTCCGCCGGACTCGGAATGGTGCGAGACTTTGCGAGGAGCCTCCGTGTACCAATAATAGGCCGCGGGCACAGCCGCGCCCAAAAATTCCCGCCCAAAAGCCGGGGCGCCAAGTTCGTCCAGCGGAAAAAGGCCACAAAAACGGGTGGGCTATAGCGTTGGGGGGTGGGGCTGGGCAACTTCATCCGCCGGACTCGGAATGGCGCGAGACTTTGCGAGGCGCCTCTGTGTGCCAAAAATAGGCCACGGGCACAGCCGCGTCCAAAAATACCCGCCCGAAGACCGGGGCGCCAAGTTCGTCCAGCGGAAAAAGGCCACAAAAACGGGTGGGCTATAGCCTTGGGGGGTGGGGCTGGCCAACTTTGTCCGCCGGACTCGGAATGGCGCAAGACTTTGCGAGGCACCTCCGTGTGCCAAAAATAGACCGCGGGCACAGCCGCGCCCAAAAATACCAGGCCGAAGGCCGGGCCGCCAAGTTCGTCCTGCAGAAAAAGGCCACAAAAACGGGTGGGCTATAGCCTTGGGGGGTGGTGCTGGCCTACTTCGTCCGCCGGACTCGGAATGGTGCGAGACTTTGCGAGGCACCTCCTTGTGCCAAAAATAAGCCGGGGGAACGGCCGCCCCCAAAAATACCCGCCCGAAGGCCGGGGCGCCAAGTTCGTCCAGCGGAAAAAGGCCACAAAAACGGGTGGGCTATAGCCTTGGGGGGTGGGGCTGGCCAACTTCGTCCGCCGGACTCGGAATGGCGCGAGACATTGCGAGGCACCTCCGTGTGCCAAAAATAGGCCGCGGGCACAGCCGCGCCCAAAATACTCCGCCCGAAGGCGGGGCGCAAAGTCGTCCAGCGGAAAAAGGCCACAAAAACGGGTGGGCTATAGCCTTGGGGGGTGGGGCTGGCCAACTTCGTCCGCCGGACTCGGAATGGTGCGAGGCTTTGCGAGGCGCCTCCGTGTACCAATAATAGGCCGCGGGCACAGCCGCGCCCAAAAATTCCCGCCCGAAAGCCGGGGCGCCAAGTTCGTCCAGCGGAAAAAGGCCATAAAAACGGGTGGGCTATAGCCTTGGGGGGTGGGCTGGCCAACTTCGTCCGCCGGACTCGGAATGGTGCGAGGCTTTGCGAGGCGCATCCGTGTACCAATAATAGGCCGCGGGCACAGCCGCGCCCAAAAATTCCCGCCCGAAAGCCGGGGCGCCAAGTTCGTCCAGCGGAAAAAGGCCATAAAAACGGGTGGGCTATAGCCTTGGGGGGTGGGCTATAACCTTGGGGGTGGGGCTGGCCAACTTCGTCCGCCGGACTCGGAATGGCGCGAGACTTTGCGAGGCGCCTCTGTGTGCCAAAAATAGGCCGCGGGCACAGCCGCGTCGAAAAATACCCGCCCGAAGACCGGGGCGCCAACTTCGTCCAGCGGAAAAAGGCCACAAAAACGGGTGGGCTATAGCGTTGGGGGGTGGGGCTGGCCAACTTCATCCGCCGGACTCGGAATGGCGCGAGACTTTGCGAGGCGCCTCTGTGTGCCAAAAATAGGCCGCGGGCACAGCCGCGTCCAAAAATACCCGCCCGAAGACAGGGGCGCCAAGTTCGTCCAGCGGAAAAAGGCCACAAAAACGGGTGGGCTATAGCCTTGGGGGGTGGGGCTGGCCATCTTCGTCCGCCGGACTCGGAATGGTACGAGACTTTGCGAGGCACCTGCGTGTGCCAAAAATAGGCCGCGGGCACAGCCGCGTCTAAAAATACCCGCCCGAAGTCCGTTGCGCCAAGTTCGTCCAGCGGAAAAAGGCCACAAAAACGGGTGGGCTATAGCCTTGGGGGGTGGTGCTGGCCAACTTCGTCCGCCGGACTCGGAATGGTGCGAGACTTTGCGAGGCACCTCCTTGAGCCAAAAATAGGCCGGGGGAACGGCCGCGCCCAAAAATACCCACCCGAAGGCCGGGGCGCCAAGTTCGTCCAGCGGAAAAAGGCCACAAAAACGGGTGGGCTATAGCCTTGGGGGGTGGGGCTGGCCAACTTCGTCCGCCGGACTCGGAATGGTGCGAGACTTTGCGAGGCACCTCCGTGTACCAATAATAGGCCGCGGGCACAGCCGCGCCCAAAAATACCCGCCCGAAGGCCGGGGCGCCAAGTTCGTCCAGCGGAAAGAGGCCACAAAAACGGGTGGGCTATAGCCTTGGGGGTGGGGCAGGCCAAATTAGTCCCCCGGACACGGAATGGCGCGAGACTTTGGGAGGCATCTCCGTGTGCCAAAAATAGGCCGCGGGCACAGCCGTGCCAAAAATACCCCCCCGAAAGCCGGGCGCCAAGTTCGTCCAGCGGAAAAAGGCCACAAAACGGGTGGGCTATAGCCTTGGGGGTGGGGCTGGCCAACCGTCCCGCCGGACTCGGAATGGTGCGAGACTTTGCGAGGCGCCTCCGTGTACCAATAATGGGCCGCGGGCACAGCCGCGCCCAAAAATACCCGCCCGAAGGCCGCGGCGCCAAGTTCGTCCAGCGGAAAAAGGCCACAAAAACGGGTGGGCTATAGCCTTGGGGGGGGGGGCTGGACTCGGAATGGCGCGAGACTTTACGAGGCACCTCCGTGTGCCAAAAATAGGCCGCGGGCACAGCCGCGCCCATAAATACCCGCCCGAAGGCCGGGGCGCCAAGTTCGTCCAGCGGAAAAAGGCCACAAAAACGGGTGGGCTATAGTCTTGGGGGGTGGTGCTGGCCAACTTCGTCCGCCGGACTCGGAATGGTGCGAGACTTTGCGAGGCACCTCCTTGTGCCAAAAATAGGCCGGGGGAACGGCCGCGCCCAAAAATACCCGCCCGAAGGCCGGGGCGCCAAGTTCGTCCAGCGGAAAAAGGCCACAAAAACGGGTGGGCTATAGCCTTGGGGGGTGGGGCTGGCCAACCGTCCGCGGACTCGGAATGGCGAGACTTTGCGAGGCACCTCCGTGTGCCAAAAAAGGCCGCGGCACAGCCGCGCCTAAAAATAACCGCCCGAAGGCCGGGCGCCAAGTTCGTCCAGCGGAAAAAAGGCCACAAAAACGGTGGGCTATAGCCTTGGGTGGTGGGGCTGGCCAACCGTCCGCCGGACTCGGAATGGCGCGAGACTTTGCGAGGCACCTCTGTGTGCCAAAAATAGGCCTTGGGCACAGCCGCGCCAAAATATACCCGCCCGAAGGCCGGGGCGCCAAGTTCGCCCAGCGGAAAAAGGCCACAAAACGGGTGGGCTATAGCCTTGGGGGTGGGGCTGGCCAACCGTCCCGCCGGACTCGGAATGGTGCGAGACTTTGCGAGGCGCCTCCGTGTACCAATAATAGGCGCGGGCACAGCGCGCCCAAAAATACCCGCCCGAAGGCCGGGCGCCAAGTTCGCCCAGCGGAAAAAGGCCACAAAAACGGGTGGGCTATAGCCTTGGGGGGTGGTGCTGGCCAACTTCGTCCGCCGGACTCGGAATGGTGCGAGACTTTGGGAGGCACCTGCGTGTGCCAAAAATAGGCCGCAGGCACAGCCGCGTCAAAAAATACCCGCCCGAAGGCCGTTGCGCCAAGTTCGTCCAGCGGAAAAAGGCCACAAAAACGGGTGGGCTATAGCCTTGGGGGGTGGGGCTGGCCAACTTTGTCCGCCGGACTCGGAATGGTGCAAGACTTTGCGAGGCGCCTCCGTGTGCCAAAAATAGACCGCGGGCACAGCCGCGCCCAAAACTACCCGCCCGAAGGCCGGGGCGCCAAGTTCGCCCAGCGGAAAAAGGCCACAAAAACGGGTGGGCTATAGCCTTGGGGGGTGGGGCTGGCCAACTTCGTCCGCCGGACTCGGAATGCCGCGACACTTTGCGAGGCACCTCCGTGTGCCAAAAATAGGCCGCGGGCACAGCCGCGCCCAAAAATACCCGCCCGAAGGCCGGGGCGCCAAGTTCGTCCAGCGGAAAAAGGCCACAAAAACGGGTGGGCTATAGCCTTGGGGGGTGGTGCTGGCCAACTTCGTCCGCCGGACTCGGAATGGTGCGAGACTTTGCGAGGCACCTCCTTGTGCCAAAAATAGGCCGGGGAATGGCGCCCAAAAATACCCGACCGATGGCCTGGCGCCATCTTCGTCCAGCGGAAAAAGGCCACAAAAACGGGTGGGCTATAGCCTTGGGGGGTGGGGCTGGCCAACTTCGTCCGCCGGACTCGGAATGCCGCGAGACTTTGCGAGGCGCCTCCGTGTGCCAAAAATAGGTCGCGGGCACAGCCGCGACCAAAAATACCCGCCCGAAGGCCGGGGCGCCAAGTTCGTCCAGCGGAAAAAGGCCACAAAAACGGGTGGGCTATAGCCTTGGGGGGTGGGGCTGGCCAACTTCGTCCGCCGGACTCGGAATGGCACGAGACTTTACGAGGCACCTCCGTGTGCCAAAAATAGGCCGCGGACACAGCCGCGCCCAAAAATACCCTCCCGAAGGACGGGGCGCCAAGTTCGTCCAGCGGAAAAAGGCCACAAAAACGGGTGGGCTATAGCCTTGGGGGGTGGGGCTGGCCAACTTCGTCCGCCGGACTCGGAATGGCACAAGACTTTGCGACGCGCCTCCGTGTGCCACAAATAGGCCGCGGGCACAGCCGCGCCCAAAAATACCCGCCCGAAGGCCGGGGCGCCAAGTTCGCCCAGCGGAAAAAGGCCACAAAAACGGGTGGGCTATAGCCTTGGGGGGTGGGGCTGGCCAACTTCGTCCGCCGGACTCGGAATGCCGCGACACTTTGCGAGGCGCCTCCGTGTGCCAAAAATAGGCCGCGGGCACAGCCGCGTCCAAAAATACCCGCCCGAAGGCCGGGGCACCATGTTCGTCCAGCGGAAAAAGGCCACAAAAACGGGTGGGCTATAGCCTTGGGGGGTGGGGCTGGCCAACTTCGTCCGCCGGACTCGGAATGGTGCGAGACTTTGCGAGGCGCCTCCGTGTACCAATAACAGGCCGCGGGCACAGCCGCGCCCAAAAATTCCCGCCCGAAAGCCGGGGCGCCAAGTTCGTCCAGCGGAAAAAGGCCACAAAAACGGGTGGGCTATAGCCTTGGGGGGTGAGGCTGGCCAACTTCATCTGCCGGACTCGGAATGGCGCGAGACTTTGCGAGGCGCCTCTGTGTGCGAAAAATAGGCCGCGGGCACAGCCGCGTCCAAAAAGACCCGCCCGAAGACCGGGGCGCCAAGTTCGTCCAGCGGAAAAAGGCCACAAAAACGGGTGGGCTATAGCCTTGGGGGGTGGGGCTGGCCAACTTCGTCCGCCGGACTCGGAATGCCGCGACACTTTGCGAGGCGCCTCCGTGTGCCAAAAATAGATCGCGGGCACAGCCGCGCCCAAAAATACCCGCCCGAAGGCCGGGGCGCCAAGTTCGTCCAGCGGAAAAAGGCCACAAAAACGGGTGGGCTATAGCCTTGGGGGTGGGGCTGGCCAACTTCGTCCGCCGGACTCGGAATGGCGCGAGACTTTGGGAGGCACCTCCGTGTGCCAAAAATAGGCCGTGGGCACAACCGCGCCCAAAAATACCCTCCCGAAGGCCGGGGCGCCAGGTTCGCCCAGCGGAAAAAGGCCACAAAAACGGGTGGGCTATAGCCTTGGGGGTGGGGCTGGACAACTTCGCCCACCGGGTTCGGAATGGCGCGAGACTTTCGACGCACCTCCGTGTGCAAAAAATAGGGATCGGGAACAGCCGCGCCCAAAATACCCGCCCGAAGGCCGGGCGCCAAGTTCGTCCAGCGGAAAAAGGCCACAAAAACGGGTGGGCTATAGCCTTGGGGGTGGGGCTGGCCAACTCGTCCGCCGGACTCGGAATGCGAGACTTTGCGAGTCGCCTCCGTGTGCCAAAAATAGACCGAGGGCACAGCCGCGCCCAAAAATACCCGCCCGAAGGCCGGGGCGCCAAGTTCGCCCAGCGGAAAAAGGCCACAAAAACGGGTGGGCTATAGCCTTGGGGGGTGGGGCTGGCCAACTTCGTCCGCCGGACTCGGAATGGTGCGAGACTTTGCGAGGCGCCTCCGTGTACCAATAATAGGCCGCGGGCACAGCCGCGCCCAAAAATACCCGCCCGAAGGCCGGGGCGCCAAGTTCGTCCAGCGGAAAAAGGCCACAAAAACGGGTGGGCTATAGCCTTGGGGGGTGGTGCTGGCCAACTTCGTCCGCCGGACTCGGAATGGTGCGAGACTTTGGGAGGCACCTGCGTGTGCCAAAAATAGGCCGCAGGCACAGCCGCGTCAAAAAATACCCGCCCGAAGGCCGTTGCGCCAAGTTCGTCCAGCGGAAAAAGGCCACAAAAACGGGTGGGCTATAGCCTTGGGGGGTGGGGCTGGCCAACTTTGTCCGCCGGACTCGGAATGGTGCAAGACTTTGCGAGGCGCCTCCGTGTGCCAAAAATAGACCGCGGGCACAGCCGCGCCCAAAACTACCCGCCCGAAGGCCGGGGCGCCAAGTTCGCCCAGCGGAAAAAGGCCACAAAAACGGGTGGGCTATAGCCTTGGGGGGTGGGGCTGGCCAACTTCGTCCGCCGGACTCGGAATGCCGCGACACTGCAGGCACCTCCGTGTGCCAAAAATAGGCCGCGGGCACAGCCGCTTAAAAATACCCGCCCAAGGCCGGGGCGCCACGGTCGCCCACCGGAAAAAGGCCACAAAAACGGGTGGGCTATAGCCTTGGGGGGTGGTGCTGGCCAACTTCGTCCGCCGGACTCGGAATGGTGCGAGACTTTGCGAGGCACCTCCTTGTGCCAAAAATAGGCCGGGGGAATGGCCGCGCCCAAAAATACCCGCCCGAAGGCCGGGGCGCCATCTTCGTCCAGCGGAAAAAGGCCACAAAAACGGGTGGGCTATAGCCTTGGGGGGTGGGGCTGGCCAACTACGTCCGCGGACTCGGAATGCCGCGAGACTTTGCGAGGCGCCTCCGTGTGTTGGGGGCCAGGTCGCGGGCACAGCCGCGACCAAAAAGACCCGCCCGCAGGCCGGGGCGCCCAGTCCGTCCCGCGGAAAAAGGCCACTAAACCGGGTGGGATATAGCCTTGGGGGGTTGGGCTGGCCATCTACGTCCGCCTGACTCGGAATGGGACGAGACTTTACGAGGCACCTCCGTGTAAAAGAAAAAATAGGCCATGGACACAGCCGCGCCTAAAAATACCCTCCCGAAGGACGGGGCGCCAAGTTCGTCCAGCGGAAAAAGGCCACAAAAACGGGTGGGCTATAGCCGTGGGGGGTGGGGCTGGCCAACTTCGTCCGCCGGACTCGGAATGGCACAAGACTTTGCGACGCGCCTCCGTGTGCCACAAATAGGTTGCTGGGCACAGCGCGCCCAAAAATACCCTCCCGAAGGCCGGGGCGCCAAGTTCGTCCAGCGGAAAAAGGCCACAAAAACGGGTGGGCTATAGCCTTGGGGGGTGGGGCTGGCCAACTTCGTCCGCCGGACTCGGAATGCCGCGACACTTTGCGAGGCGCCTCCGTGTGCCAAAAATAGGCCGCGGGCACAGCCGCGTCCAAAAATACCCGCCCGAAGGCCGGGGCACCATGTTCGTCCAGCGGAAAAAGGCCACAAAAACGGGTGGGCTATAGCCTTGGGGGGTGGGGCTGGCCAACTTCGTCCGCCGGACTCGGAATGGTGCGAGACTTTGCGAGGCGCCTCCGTGTACCAATAACAGGCCGCGGGCACAGCCGCGCCCAAAAATTCCCGCCCGAAAGCCGGGCGCCAAGTTAAATCCAGCGGAAAAAGGCCACAAAAACGGGTGGGCTATAGCCTTGGGGGGTGAGGCTGGCCAACTTCATCTGCCGGACTCGGAATGGCGCGAGACTTTGCGAGGCGCCTCTGTGTGCGAAAAATAGGCCGCGGGCACAGCCGCGTCCAAAAAGACCCGCCCGAAGACCGGGGCGCCAAGTTCGTCCAGCGGAAAAAGGCCACAAAAACGGGTGGGCTATAGCCTTGGGGGGTGGGGCTGGCCAACTTCGTCCGCCGGACTCGGAATGCCGCGACACTTTGCGAGGCGCCTCCGTGTGCCAAAAATAGATCGCGGGCACAGCCGCGCCCAAAAATACCCGCCCGAAGGCCGGGGCGCCAAGTTCGTCCAGCGGAAAAAGGCCACAAAAACGGGTGGGCTATAGCCTTGGGGGTGGGGCTGGCCAACTTCGTCCGCCGGACTCGGAATGGCGCGAGACTTTGGGAGGCACCTCCGTGTGCCAAAAATAGGCCGTGGGCACAACCGCGCCCAAAAATACCCTCCCGAAGGCCGGGGCGCCAGGTTCGCCCAGCGGAAAAAGGCCACAAAAACGGGTGGGCTATAGCCTTGGGGGGTGGGGCTGGACAACTTCGCCCACCGGGTTCGGAATGGCGCGAGACTTTACGACGCACCTCCGTGTGCCAAAAATAGGGCGCGGGAACAGCCGCGCCCAAAAATACCCGCCCGAAGGCCGGGGCGCCAAGTTCGTCCAGCGGAAAAAGGCCACAAAAACGGGTGGGCTATAGCCTTGGGGGGTGGGGCTGGCCAACTTCGTCCGCCGGACTCGGAATGCCGCGAGACTTTGCGAGTCGCCTCCGTGTGCCAAAAATAGACCGAGGGCACAGCCGCGCCCAAAAATACCCGCCCGAAGGCCGGGGCGCCAAGTTCGTCCAGCGGAAAAAGGCCACAAAAACGGGTGGGCTATAGCCTTGGGGGGTGGGGCTGGCCAACTTCGTCCGCAGGACTCGGAATGGTGCGAGACTTTGCGAGGCACCTCCGTGTGCCAAAAATAGGCCGCGGGCACAGCCGCGTCCAAAAATACCCGCCCGAAGGCCGTTGCGCCAAGTTCGTCCTGCGGAAAAAGGCCAAAACAACGGGTGGGCTATAGCCTTGGCGGGTGGGGCTGGCCAACTTCGTCCGCCGGACTCGGAATGGCGCGAGACTTTGCGAGGCGCCTCCGTGTGCCAAAAATAGGCCGCGGGCACAGCAGCCCAAAATACCCGCCGAAGGCCGTTAAGCGCCAAGTTCGACCAGCGGAAAAAGGCCACAAAAACGGGTGGGCTATAGCCTTGGGGGTGGGGCTGGCCGACTTCGTCCGCCCGGACTCGGAATGGCGCGAGACCTTGCGAGGTGCCTCCATGTACCAAAAATAGGCCGCGGGCACAGCCGCGGCCAAAAATACCCGCCTGAAGGCCGGGCCGCGAAGTTCGTCCAGCGGAAAAAGACCACGAAAATGGGTGGGCTATAGCCTCGGGGGGTGGGGCTGGCCAACTTCGTCCGCCGGACTCGGAATGGCGCGAGACTTTGTGAGGCGCCTCCGTGTACCAAAAATAGGCCGCGGGCACAGCCGCGCCCAAAAATACCCACCCGAAGGCCGGGGCGCGAAGTTCGTCCAGCGGAAAAAGACCACGAAAACGGGAGGGCTCTAGCCTTGGGGGTGGGGCTGGCCAACCGTCCGCCCGGACTCGGACTGGCGCGAGACTTTGTGAGGCGCCTCCGTGTACCAAAAATAGGCCGCGGGCACAGCCGCGACCAAAAATACCCACCCGAAGGCCGGGGCGCCAAGTTCGTCAAGCGGAAAAAGACCACGAAAACGGGTGGGCTATAGCCTTGGGGGGTGGGGCTGGCCAACTTCGTCCGCCGGACTCGGAATGGCGCGAGACTTTGTGAGTCGCCTCCGTGTACCAAAAATAGGCCGCGGGCACAGCCGCGCCCAAAAATACCCACCCGAAGGCCGGGGCGCCAAGTTCGTCAAGCGGAAAAAGGCCACAAAAACGGGTGGGCTATAGCCATGGGGGGTGGGGCTGGCCAACTTCGTCCACCGGACTCGGAATGGCGCGAAACTTTGTGAGGCGCCTCCGTGTTCCAAAAATAAGCCGCAGGCCAAGCCGCGCCCAAAAATACCCGCCCGAATGCCGGGGCGCCAAGTTTGTCCAGCAGAAAAAGGCCACAAAAATGGGTGGGCTATAGCCTTGGGGGGTGGGGCTGGCCAACTTCATCCGCCGGACTCGGAATGGCGCGAGACTTTGTGAGGCGCCTCCGTGTACCAAAAATAGGCCGCGGGCACAGCCGCGCCCAAAAATACCCACCCGAAGGCCGGGGCGCCAAGTTCGTCAAGCGGAAAAAGGCCACAAAAACGGGTGGGCTATAGCCATGGGGGGTGGGGCTGGCCAACTTCGTCCCCCGGACTCGGAATGGCGCGAAACTTTGTGAGGCGCCTCCGTGTTCCAAAAATAGGCCGCAGGCAAAGCCGCGCTCAAAAATACCCGCCCGAATGCCGGGGCGCCAAGTTTGTCCAGCGGAAAAAGGCCACAAAAATGGGTGGGCTATAGCCTTGGGGGGTGGGGCTGGCCAACTTCATCCGCCGGACTCGGAATGGCGCGAGACTTTGCGAGGCGCCTCCGTGGGCCAAAAATAGGCCGCGGGCACAGCCGCGCCCGAAAATACCCGCCCGAAGGCCGGGGCGCCAAGTTCGTCCAGCGGAAAAAGGCCACAAAAACGGGTGGGCTATAGCCTTGGGGGGTGGGGCTGGCCAACTTCGTCCGCCGGACTCGGAATGGTGCGAGACTTTGCGAGGCACCTCCGTGTGCCAAAAATAGGCCGCGGGCACAGCCGCGTCCAAAAATACCCGCCCGAAGGCCGTTGCGCCAAGTTCGTCCAGCGGAAAAAGGCCAAAAAAACGGGTGGGCTATAGCCTTGGGGGGTGGGGCTGGCCAACTTCGTCCGCCGGACTCGGAATGGCGCGAGACTTTGCGAGGCGCCTCCGTGTGCCAAAAATAGGCCGCGGGCACAGCCGCGCCCAAAAATACCCGCCCGAAGGCCGGGGCGCCAAGTTCGTCCAGCGGAAAAAGGCCACAAAAACGGGTGGGCTATAGCCTTGGGGGGTGGGGCTCGCCATCTTCGTCCGCCGGACTCGGAATGGCGCGAGACTTTGCGAGGCGCCTCCGTGTGCCAAAACTAGGCCGCGGGCACAGCCGCGCCTAAAAATACCCGCCCGAAGTCCGGGGCGCCAAGTTCGTCGAGCGGAAAAAGGCCACAAAAACAGGTGGGCTATAGCCTTGGAGGGTGGGGCTGGCCAACTTCGTCCGCCGGACTCGGAATGGAGCGAGACTTTGCGAGGCGCCTCCGTGTGCCAAAAATAGGCCGTGGGCACAGCTGCGCCCAAAAATACCCGCCCGAAGGCCGTTGCGCCAAGTTCGTCCAGCGGAAAAAGGCCACAAAAACGGGTGGGCTAGAGCCTTGGGGGTTGGGCCTGGCCAACTTTGTCCGCCGGACTCGGAATGGCACAAGACTTTGCGACGCGCCTCCGTGTGCCACAAATAGGCCGCGGGCACAGCCGCGCCCAAAAATACCCGCCCGAAGGCCGGGGCGCCAAGTTCGTCCAGCGGAAAAAGGCCACAAAAACGGGTGGGCTATAGCCTTGGGGGGTGGGGCTGGCCAACTTCGTCCGCCGGACTCGGAATGGTGCGAGACTTTGCGAGGCACCTGCGTGTGCCAAAAATTGGCCGCGGGCACAGCCGCGTCCAAAAATACCCGCCCGAAGGCCGTTGCGCCAAGTTCGACCAGCGGAAAAAGGCCACAAAAACGGGTGGGCTATAGCCTTGGGGGGTGGGGCTGGCCGACTTCGTCCACCGGACTCGGAATGGCGCGAGACTTTGCGAGGCGCCTCCGTGTGCCAAAAATAGGCCGCGGGCACAGCCACGCCCAAAAATACCTGCCCGAAGGCCGGGGCGCCAAGTTCGTCCAGCGGAAAAAGACCGCGAAAACGGGTGGGCTATAGCCTTGGGGGGTGGGGCTGGCCAACTTCGCCTGCCGGACTCGGAATGGCGCGAGACTTTGTGAGGCACCTCCGTGTACCAAAAATAGGCCGCGGGCACAGCCGCGCCCAAAAATACCCGCCCGAAGGTCGGGGCGCCAAGTTCGTCAAGCGGAAAAAGGCCACAAAAACGGGTGGGCTATAGCCATGGGGGGTGGGGCTGGCCAACTTCGTCCACCGGACTTGGAATGGCGCGAAACTTTGTGAGGCGCCTCCGTGTTCCAAAAATAGGCCGCAGGCAAAGCCGAGCCCAAAAATACCCGCCCGAATGCCGGGGCGCCAAGTTTGTCCAGCGGAAAAAGGCCACAAAAATGGGTGGGCTATAGCCTTGGGGGGTGGGGCTGGCCAACTTCATCCGCGCTGACTCGGAATGGCGCGAGACTTTGCGAGGCGCCTCCGTGGGCCAAAAATAGGCCGCGGGCACAGCCGCGCATAAAAATACCCGCCCGAAGGCCGTGGCGCCAAGTTCGTCCAGCGGAAAAAGGCCACGAAAACGGGTGGGCTATAGCCTTGGGGGGTGGGGCTGGCCAACTTCGTCCGCCGGACTCGGAATGGCGCGAGACTTTGCGAGGCACCTCCGTGTACCAAAAATAGGCCGCGAGCACAGCCGCGCCCAAAAATACCCGCCCGAAGACCGGGGCGCCAAGTTCGTCAAGCGGAAAAAGGCCACAAAAACGGGTGGGCTATAGCCTTGGGGGGTGGGGCTGGCCAACTTCGTCCGCCGGACTCGGAATGGTGCGAGACTTTGCGAGGCGCCTCCGTGTGCCAATAATAGGCCGCGGGCACAGCCGCGCCCAAAAATTCCCGCCCGAAAGCCGGGGCGCCAAGTTCGTCCAGCGGAAAAAGGCCACAAAAACGGGTGGGCTATAGCCTTGGGGGGTGGGGCTGGCCAACTTTGTCCGCCGGACTCGGAATGCCGCGACACTTTGCGAGGCGCCTCCGTGTGCCAAAAATAGGCCGCGGGCTCAGCCGCGTCCAAAAATACCCGCCCGAAGGCCGTTGCGCCAAGTTCGTCCAGCGGAAAAAGGTCACAAAAACGGGTGGGCTATAGCCTTGGGGGGTGGGGCTGGCCAACTTCGTCCGCCGGACTCGGAATGGTGCGAGACTTCGCGAGGCGCCTCCGTGTGCCAAAAATAGGCCGCGGGCACAGCCGCGCCCAAAAATACCCGCCCGAAGGCCGGTGCGCCAAGTTCGTCAAGCGGAAAAAGGCCACAAAAACGGGTGGGCTATAGCCTTGGGGGGTGGGGCTGGCCAACTTCGTCCGCCGGACTCGGAATGGCGCGAGACTTTGCGAGGTGCCTCCGTGTGCCAAAAATAGGCTGCGGGCAAAGCCGCACCCAAAAATACCCTCCCGAAGGCCGGGGCGCCAAGTTCGTCCAGCGGAAAAAGGCCACAAAAACGGGTGGGCTATAGCCTTGGGGGGTGGGGCTGGCCAACTTCGTCCGCCGGACTCGCAATGGCGCGAGACTTTGTGAGGCACCTCCGTGTGCCAAAAATAGGTCATGGGCACAGCCGCGCCTAAAAATACCCGCCCAAGGCCGGGCGCCAAGTTCGTCCAGCGGAAAAAGGCCACAAAAACGGGTGGGCTATAGCCTTGGGGGGTGGGGCTGGCCAACTTCATCCGCCGGACTCGGAATGGCGTGAGACTTTGCGAGGCGCCTCCGTGTGCCAAAAATAGGCCGCAGGCACATCCGCGCCCAAAAATACCCCCCCGAAGCCCAGGGCGCCAAGTTCGTCCAGCGGAAAAAGGCCACAAAAACAGGTGGGCTAAAGCCTTGGGGGGTGGGGCTGGCCAACTTCGTCCGCCGGACTCGGAATGGCGCGAGACTTTGCGAAGCACCTCCGTGTGCCAAAAATAGGCCGCGGGCACAGCCGCGCCCAAAAATACCCTCCCGAAGGCCGGGGCGCCAAGTTCGTCCAGCGGAAAAAGGCCACAAAAACGGGTGGGCTATAGCCTTGGGGGGTGGGGCTGGCCAACTTCGTCCGCCGGACTCGGAATGGCGCGAGACTTTACGAGGCACCTCCGTGTGCCAAAAATAGGCCGCGGACACAGCCGCGCCCAAAAATACCCGCCCAAAGGCCGGGGCGCCAAGTTCGTCCAACGGAAAAAGGCCACAAAAACGGGTGGGCTATAGCCTTGGGGGGTGGGGCTGGCCAAATTCGTCTGCCGGACTCGGAATGGCGCGAGACTTTACGAGGCGCCTCCGTGTGCCAAAAATAGGCCGCGGGCGCAGCCGCGCCCAAAAATACCCGCCCGAAGGCCGGGGCGCCAAGTTCGTCCAGCGGAAAAAGGCCACAAAAACGGGTGGGCTATAGCCTTGGGGGGTGGGGCTGGCCAACTGCGTCCGCCGGACTCGGCCTGGCGCGAGACTCTGGGAGGCGCCTCCGTGTGACAAAAATAGGCCGCGGGCATAGCCGTGCCAAAAAATACCCGCCCGAAGGACGGGGCGCCATGTTCGTCCAGCAGAAAAAGGCCACAAAAACGGGTGGGCTATAGCCTTGGGGGGTGGGGCTGGCCAACTTCGTCCGCCGGACTCAGAATGGCGCGAGACTTTGCGAGGCACCTCCGTGTGCCAAAAATTGGCCGCGGGAACAGCCGCGCCCAAAAATACCCGCCCGAAGACCGGGGCGCCAAGTTCGTCCAGCGGAAAAAGGCCACAAAAATGGGTGGGCTATAGCCTTGGGGGGTGGGGCTGGCCAACTTCGTCCGCCGGACTCGGAATGGCGCGAGACTTTGCGAGGCGCCTCTGTGTGCTAAAAATATGCCGCGGGTACAGCCGCGCCCAAAAATACCCGCCCGAAGGCCGGGGCGCCAAGTTCGTCCAGCGGAAAAAGGCCACAAAACGGGTGGTCTATAGCCTTGGGGGGTGGGGCTGGCCAATTTCGTCCGCCGGAACCGGAATGGCACGAGACTTTGCGAGGCGCCTCCGTGTACCAAAAATAGGCCGCGGACACAGCCGCGCCCAAAAATACCCGCCCGAAGGCCGGGGCGCCAAGTTCGTCCAGCGGAAAAAGGCCACAAAAACGGGTGGGCTATAGCCTTGGGGGGTGGGGCTGGCCAACTTCGTCTGCCGGACTCGGATCGGCGCGAGACATTGTGAGGCGCCTCCGTGTACCAAAAATAGGCCGCCGGCACAGCCGCACCCAAAAATACCCGCCCGAAGGCCGGGGCGCCAAGTTCGTCCAGCGGAAAAAGGCCACAAAAATGGGTGGCCTATAGCCTTGGGGGGTGGGGCTGGCCAACTTCATCCGCCGGAATCGGAATGGCGCGAGACTTTGCGAGGCGCCTCCGTGTGCCAAAAATAGGCCGCGGGCACATCCGCGCCCAAAAATACCCCCCGAAGGCCGGGGCGCCAAGTTCGTCCAGCGGAAAAAGGCCACAAAAACGGGTGGCCTATAGCCTTGGGGGGTGGGGCTGGCCAACTTCATCCGCCGGAATCGGAATGGCGCGAGACTTTGCGAGGCGCCTCCGTGTGCCAAAAATAGGCCGCGGGCACATCCGCGCCCAAAAATACCCCCCCGAAGCCCGGGGCGCCAAGTTCGTCCAGCGGAAAAAGGCCACAAAAACGGGTGGCCTATAGCCTTGGGGGGTGGGGCTGGCCAACTTCGTCCGCCGGACTCGGAATGGCGTGAGACTTTGCGAGGCACCTCCGTGTGCCAAAAATAGGCCGCGGGCAAAGCCGCGCCCAAAAATACCCGCCCGAAGGCCGGGGCGCCAAGTTCGTCCAGCGGAAAAAGGCCACAAAAATGGGTGGGCTATAGCCCTGGGGGGTGGGGCTGGCCAACGTCATCCGCCGGACTCGGAATGGCGCGAGACTTTGCGAGGCACCTCCGTGTGCCAAAAATAGGCCGTGGGCACACCCGCGCCCAAAAATACCCCCCCGAAGGCCGGGGCGCCAAGTTCGTCCAGCGGAAAAAGGCCACAAAAACGGGTGGGCTATAGCCTTGGGGGGTGGGGCTGGCCAACTTCGTCCGCCGGACTCGGAATGGCGCGAGACTTTGCGAGGCGCCTCTGTGTGCTAAAAATATGCCGCGGGCACAGCCGCGGCCAAAAATACCCGCCCGAAGGCCGGGGCGCCAAGTTCGTCCAGCGGAAAAAGGCCACAAAACGGGTGGGCTATAGCCTTGGGGGGTGGGGCTGGCAAACTTCGTCCGCCGGAACCGGAATGGCACGAGACTTTGCGAGGCGCCTCCGTGTGCCAAAAATAGGCCGCGGGCACAGCCGCGCCCAAAAATACCCGCCCGAAGGCCGGGGCGCCAAGTTCGTCCAGCGGAAAAAGGCCACAAAAACGGGTGGGCTATAGCCTTGGGGGGTGGGGCTGGCCAACTTCGTCTGCCGGACTCGGATTGGCGCGAGACTTTGCGAGGCGCCTCCGTGTACCAAAAATAGGCCGCCGGCACAGCCGCATCCAAAAATACCCGCCCGAAGGCCGGGGCGCCAAGTTCGTCCAGCGGAAAAAGGCCACAAAAATGGGTGGCCTATAGCCTTGGGGGGTGGGGCTGGCCAACTTCATCCGCCGGAATCGGAATGGCGCGAGACTTTGCGAGGCGCCTCCGTGTGCCAAAAATAGGCCGCGGGCACATCCGCGCCCAAAAATACCCCCCCGAAGCCCGGGGCGCCAAGTTCGTCCAGCGGAAAAAGGCCACAAAAATGGGTGGCCTATAGCCTTGGGGGGTGGGGCTGGCCAACTTCATCCGCCGGAATCGGAATGGCGCGAGACTTTGCGAGGCGCCTCCGTGTGCCAAAAATAGGCCGCGGGCACATCCGCGCCCAAAAATACCCCCCCGAAGCCCGGGGCGCCAAGTTCGTCCAGCGGAAAAAGGCCACAAAAACGGGTGGCCTATAGCCTTGGGGGGTGGGGCTGGCCAACTTCGTCCGCCGGAATCGGAATGGCGCGAGACTTTGCGAGGTGCCTCCGTGTACCAAAAATAGGCCGCCGGCACAGCCGCACCCAAAAATACCCGCCCGAAGGCCGGGGCGCCAAGTTCGTCCAGCGGAAAGAGGCCACAAAAATGGGTGGGCTATAGCCTTGGGGGGTGGGGCTGGCCAACTTCGTCGGCCGGACTCAGAATGGCGCAAGACATTGTGAGGGGCCTCCATGTGCCAAAAATAGGCCGCGGGCACAGCCGCGCCCTAAAATACCGGCCCGAAGGCCGGGGCGCCAAGTCCGTCCAGCGGAAAAAGGCCACAAAAACGGGTGGGCTATAGCCTTGGGGGGTGGGGCTGGCCAACTTCGTCAGCCGGACTCGGAATGGCGCGAGACTTTGCGAGGCACCTCCGTGTGCCAAAAATAGGCCGCGGGCAAAGCCGCGCCCAAAAATACCGGCCGAAGGCCGGGCCGCCAAGTTTGTCCAGCGGAAAAAGGCCAGAAAAACGGGTGGGCTATAGCCTTGGTGGGTGGGGCTGGCCAACTTCGTCCGCCGGACTCGGAATGGCGCGAGACTTTGCGAGACGCCTCCGTGTGCTAAAAATAGGCCGCGGGCACAGCCGCGCCCAAAAATACCCGCCCGAAGGCCGGGGCGCCAAGTTCGTCCAGCGGAAAAAGGCCACAAAAATGGGTGGGCTATAGCCTTGGGGGGTGGGGCTGGCCAACTTCGTCCGCCGGACTTGGAATGGCGCGAGACTTTGCGAGGCGCCTCCATGTGCCAAAAATAGGCCGCGGGCACAGCCGCGCCCAAAAATACCCGCCCGAAGGGCGGGGCGCCATGTTCGTCCAGCGGAAAAAGGCCACAAAAACGGGTGGGCTATAGCCTTGGGGGGTGGGGCTGGCCAACCGTCCGCCCGGACTCGGAATGGTGCGAGACTTGCGAAGCACTTCCGTGTGCCAATAATAGGCCGTGGGCACAGCCGCGCCAAAAATTCCCCGCCCCAAAGCCGGGCGACAAGTTCGCCCAGCGGAAAAAGGCCACAAAACGGGTGGGCTATAGCCTTGGGGGTGGGGCTGGCCAACTTCGTCCGCCGGACTCGGAATGGCGCGACACTTTACGAGGTGCCTCCGTGTGCCAAAAATAGGCTGCGGGCACAGCCGCGCCCAAAAATACACGCCCGAAGGCCAGGGCGCCAGGTTCGTCCAGCGGAAAAAGGCCACAAAAATGGGTGGGCTATAGCCTTGGGGGGTGGGGCTGGCCAACTTCGTCCGCCGGACTCGGAATGGAGCGAGACTTAGCGAGGCGCATCCTTGTGCCAAAAATAAAAATGGGCACAGCCGCGCCCAAAAATACCCGCCCGAAGGCCGGGGCGCCAGGTTCGTCCAGCGGAAAAAGGCCACAAAAACGGGTGGGCTATAGCCTTGGGGGGTGGGGCTGGCCAACTTCGTCCGCCGGACTCGGAATGGTGCGAGACTTCGCGAGGCACTTCCGTGTGCCAATAATAGGCCGTGGGCACAGCCGCGCCCAAAATTCCCCAAAGCCGGGCGACAAGTTCGTCCAGCGGAAAAAGGCCACAAAAACGGGTGGGCTATAGCCTTGGGGGGTGGGGCTGGCCAACTTCGTCCGCCGGACTCGGAATGGTGCGAGACTTCGCGAGGCACTTCCGTGTGCCAATAATAGGCCGTGGGCACAGCCGCGCCCAAAAATTCCCGCCCGAAAGCCGGGGCGACAAGTTCGTCCAGCGGAAAAAGGCCACAAAAACGGGTGGGCTATAGCCTTGGGGGGTGGGGCTGACCAACTTCGTCCGCCGGACTCGGAATGGCGCGAGACTTTGCGAGGCACCTCCGTGTGCCAAAAATAGGCCGCGGGCAAAGCCGCGCCCAAAAATACCGGCCGAAGGCCGGGCCGCCAAGTTCGTCCAGCGGAAAAAGGCCAGAAAAACGGGTGGGCTATAGCCTTGGTGGGTGGGGCTGGCCAACTTCGTCCGCCGGACTCGGAATGGCGCGAGACGCCTCCGTGTGCTAAAAATAGGCCGCGGGCACAGCCGCGCCCAAAAACACCCGCCCGAAGGCCGGGGCGCCAAGTTCGTCCAGCGGAAAAAGGCCACAAAAATGGGTGGGCTATAGCCTTGGGGGGTGGGGCTGGCCAACTTCGTCCGCCGGACTCGGAATGGCGCGAGACTTTGCGAGGCGCCTCCATGTGCCAAAAATAGGCCGCGGGCACAGCCGCGCCCAAAAATACCCGCCCGAAGGCCGGGGCGCCATGTTCGTCCAGCGGAAAAAGGCCACAAAAACGGGTGGGCTATAGCCTTGGGGGGTGGGGCTGGCCAACTTCGTCCGCCGGACTCGGAATGGTGCGAGACTTCGCGAGGCACTTCCGTGTGCCAATAATAGGCCGTGGGCACAGCCGCGCCCAAAAATTCCCGCCCGAAAGCCGGGGCGACAAGTTCGTCCAGCGGAAAAAGGCCACAAAAACGGGTGGGCTATAGCCTTGGGGGGTGGGGCTGGCCAACTTCGTCCGCCGGACTCGGAATGGCGCGACACTTTACGAGGCGCCTCCGTGTGCCAAAAATAGGCTGCGGGCACAGCCGCGCCCAAAAATACACGCCCGAAGGCCAGGGCGCCAGGTTCGTCCATCGGAAAAAGGACACAAAAACGGGTGGGGTATAGCCTTGGGGGGTGGGGCTGGCCAACTTCGTCCGCCGGACTCGGAATGGCGCGAGACTTTACGAGGCGTCTCCGTGTGACAAAAATAGGCCGCGGACAAAGCCGCGCCCAAAAATACCCGCCCGAAGGCCGGGGCGTCAAGTTCGTCCAGTGGAAAAAGGCCACAAAAACGGGTGGGCTATAGGCTTGGGGGGTGGGGCTGGCCAACTTCGTCTGCCGGACTCGGAATGGCGCCAGACTTTGCGAGGCGCCTCCGTGTGCCAAAAATAGGCCGAGGGCACAGCCGCTCCCAAAAATACCCGCCCGAAGGCCGGGGCGCTAAGTTCGTCCAGCGGAAAAAGGCCACAAAAACGGGTGGGCTATAGCCTTGGGGCGTGGGGCTGGCCCACTTCGTCCGCCAGACTCGGAATGGCGTGAGACTTTGCGAGGCGCCTCCGTGTGCCAAAAATAGGCCGCGGGCACATCCGCGCCCAAAAATACCCCCCCGAAGCCCGGGGCGCCAAGTTCGTCCAGCGGAAAAAGGCCACAAAAACGGGTGGGCTATAGCCTTGGGGGGTGGGGCTGGCCAACTTCGTCCGCCGGACTCGGAATGGCGTGAGACTTTGCGAGGCACCTCCGTGTGCCAAAAATAGGCCGCGGGCAGAGCCGCGCCCAAAAATACCCCCGAAGGCCGCGGCGCCAAGTACGTCCAGCCGAAAAAGGCCACAAAAACGGGTGGGCTATAGCCTTGGGGGTGGGGCTGGCCAACCGTCCGCCGGACTCGGAATGGCGCGAGAGACTTGCGAGGCGCCTCTGTGTGCTAAAAATTTGCCGCGGGCACAGCCGCGGCCAAAAATACCCGCCCGAAGGCCGGGGCGCCAAGTTCGTCCAGCGGAAAAAGGCCACAAAACGGGTGGGCTATAGCCTTGGGGGGTGGGGCTTGCAAACTTCGTCCGCGGAACCGGAATGGCACGAGACTTTGCGAGGCGCCTCCGTGTGCCAAAAATTTGCCGCGGGCACCTCCGCGGCCAAAAATACCCCCCCGCAGCCCGGGGCGCCAAGTTCTTCCAGCGGCAAAAGGCCCCCAAAACGGGTGGCCTATAGCCTTGGGGGGTGGGGCTTGCCAACTTCATCCGCCGGAATCGGAATGGCGCGAGACTTTGCGAGGCGCCTCCGAGAGGAATAAGTAGGCCGCGGGCACATCCGCGCCAAAAATACCCCCGAAGCCCGGGCGCCAAGTTCGTCCAGCGGAAAAAGGCCACAAAACGGGTGGGCTATAGCCTTGGGGGTGGGGCTGGCCAACCGTCCGCCGGACTCGGAATGGCGCGAGACTTTGCGAGGGGCCTCCATGTGCCAAAAATAGGCCGCGGGCACAGCCGCGCCTAAAAATACCCGCCCGAAGGCCGGGCGCCATGTTCGTCCAGCGGAAAAAGGCCACAAAACGGGTGGGCTATAGCCTTGGGGGTGGGGCTGGCCAACTTCGTCCGCCCGGACTCGGAATGGCGTGAGACTTTGCGAGGCACCTCCGTGTGCCAAAAATAGGCCGCGGGCAAAGCCGCGCCTAAAAAATACCCGCCCAAGGCCGGGGCGCCAAGTTCGTCCAGCGGAAAAAGGCCACAAAAATGGGTGGGCTATAGCCTTGGGGGGTGGGGCTGGCCAACTTCATCCGCCGGACTCGGAATGGCGCGAGACTTTGCGAGGCACCTCCGTGTACCAAAAATAGGCCGCGGGCACACCCGCGCCCAAAAATACCCCCCCGAAGGCCGGGGCGCCAAGTTCGTCCAGCGGAAAAAGGCCACAAAAACGGGTGGGCTATAGCCTTGGGGGGTGGGGCTGGCCAACTTCGTCCGCCGGACTCGGAATGGCGCGAGACTTTGCGAGGCGCCTCTGTGTGCTAAAAATTTGCCGCGGGCACAGCCGCGGCCAAAAATACCCGCCCGAAGGCCGGGGCGCCAAGTTCGTCCAGCGGAAAAAGGCCACAAAACGGGTGGGCTATAGCCTTGGGGGGTGGGGCTGGCAAACTTCGTCCGCCGGAACCGGAATGGCACGAGACTTTGCGAGGCGCCTCCGTGTGCCAAAAATAGGCCGCGGGCACATCCGCGCCCAAAAATACCCCCCCGAAGCCCGGGGCGCCAAGTTCGTCCAGCGGAAAAAGGCCACAAAAACGGGTGGCCTATAGCCTTGGGGGGTGGGGCTGGCCAACTTCGTCCGCCGGACTCGGAATGGCGTGAGACTTTGCGAGGCACCTCCGTGTGCTGGGCCAGGCCGCGGGCAAAGCCGCGCCCAAAAATACCCCCCCGAAGGCCGGGGCGCCAAGTTCGTCCAGCGGAAAAAGGCCACAAAAATGGGTGGGCTATAGCCTTGGGGGGTGGGGCTGGCCAACTTCATCCGCCGGACTCGGAATGGCGCGAGACTTTGCGAGGCACCTCCGTGTGCCAAAAATAGGCCGCGGGCACACCCCCGCCCAAAAATACCCGCCCAAAGGCCGGGGCGCCAAGTTCGTCCAGCGGAAAAAGGCCATAAAAAAGGGTGGCCTATAGCCTTGGGGGGTGGGGCTGGCCGACTTCGTCCGCCGGACTCGGAATGGCGTGAGACTTTGCGAGGTGCCTCCGTGTGCCAAAAATAGGCCGCGGGCACATCCGCGCCCAAAAATACCCGCCCGAAGGCCGGGGCGCCAAGTTCATCCAGCGGAAAAAGGCCACAAAAACGGGTGGCCTATAGCCTTGGGGGGTGGGGCTGGCCAACTTCGTCCGCCGGACTCGGGATGGCGCGAGACTTTGCGAGGCGCCTCCGTGTGCCAAAAATAGGCCGCGGGCGCAGCCGCGCCCAAAAATACCGGCCCGAAGCCCGGGGCGCCAAGTTCGTCCAGCGGAAAAAGGCCACAAAAACGGGTGGCCTATAGCCTTGGGGGGTGGGGCTGGCCAACTTCGTCCGCCGGAATCGGAATGGCGCGAGACTTTGCGAGGCACCTCCGTGTACCAAAAATAGGCCGCGGGCACACCGCGCCCAAAAATACCCCCGAAGGCCGGGCGCCAAGTTCGCCCAGCGGAAAAAGGCCACAAAACGGGTGGGCTATAGCCTTGGGGGTGGGGCTGGCCAACCGTCCGCTCGGACTCGGAATGGCGCGAGACTTTGCGAGGCGCCTCTGTGTGCTAAAAATTTGCCGCGGGCACAGCCGCGGCCAAAAATACCCGCCCGAAGGCCGGGGCGCCAAGTTCGTCCAGCGGAAAAAGGCCACAAAACGGGTGGGCTATAGCCTTGGGGGGTGGGGCTGGCAAACTTCGTCCGCCGGAACCGGAATGGCACGAGACTTTGCGAGGCGCCTCCGTGTGCCAAAAATAGGCCGCGGGCACATCCGCGCCCAAAAATACCCCCCCGAAGCCCGGGGCGCCAAGTTCTTCCAGCGGAAAAAGGCCACAAAAACGGGTGGCCTATAGCCTTGGGGGGTGGGGCTTGCCAACTTCATCCGCCGGAATCGGAATGGCGCGAGACTTTGCGAGGCGCCTCCGTGTGCCAAAAATAGGCCGCGGGCACATCCGCGCCCAAAAATACCCCCCCGAAGCCCGGGGCGCCAAGTTCGTCCAGCGGAAAAAGGCCACAAAAACGGGTGGGCTATAGCCTTGGGGGGTGGGGCTGGCCAACTTCGTCCGCCGGACTCGGAATGGCGCGAGACTTTGCGAGGCGCCTCCGTGTGTGCCAAAAATAGGCTGGGCACACCGCGCCCAAAATACCCACCCGAAGCCCGGGGCGCCAAGTTCGACCAGCGGAAAAAGGCCACAAAAACGGGTGGCCAATAGCATAGGGGGGTGGGGCTGGCCACCTTCGTCCGCCGGACTCGGCCTGGCGCGAGACTTTGCGAGGCCCCTCCGTGTGCAAAAAATAGGCCGCGGGCACATCCGCGCCCAAAAATACCCAAGCCCGGGCGCCAAGTTCGTCCAGCGGAAAAAGGCCACAAAAACGGGTGGCCTATAGCCTTGGGGGGTGGGGCTGGCCAACTTCGTCCGCCGGACTCGGGATGGCGCGAGACTTTGCGAGGCGCCTCCGTGTGCCAAAAATAGGCCGCGGGCGCAGCCGCGCCCAAAAATACCGGCCCGAAGCCCGGGGCGCCAAGTTCGTCCAGCGGAAAAAGGCCACAAAAACGGGTGGCCTATAGCCTTGGGGGGTGGGGCTGGCCAACTTCGTCCGCCGGAATCGGAATGGCGCGAGACTTTGCGAGGCGCCTCCGTGTACCAAAAATAGGCCGCCGGCACAGCCGCTCCCAAAAATACCCGCCCGAAGGCCGGGGCGCCAAGTTCGTCCAGCGGAAAGAGGCCACAAAAATGGGTGGGCTATAGCCTTGGGGCGTGGGGCTGGCCCACTTCGTCCGCCAGACTCGGAATGGCGTGAGACTTTGGGAGGCGCCTCCGTGTGCCAAAAATAGGCCGCGGGCACATCCGCGCCCAAAAATACCCCCCCGAAGCCCGGGGCGCCAAGTTCGTCCAGCGGAAAAAGGCCACAAAAACGGGTGGCCTACAGCCTTGGGGGGTGGGGCTGGCCAACTTCGTCCGCCGGACTCGGAATGGCGTGAGACTTTGCGAGGCACCTCCGTGTGCCAAAAATAGGCCATGGCAGAGCCGCGCCCAAAATACCCGCCCGAAGGCCGGGCGCCAAGTTCGTCCAGCGGAAAAGGCCACAAAAACGGGTGGGCTATAGCCTTGGGGGTGGGGCTGGCCAACCGTCCGCCGGACTCGGAATGGCGCGAGACTTTGCGAGGCGCCTCCGTGTGCCAAAAATAGGCCGCGGCCACAGCCGCGCCCAAAAATACCCCCCCGAAGGCCGGGGCGCCAAGTTCGTCCAGCGGAAAAAGGCCACAAAAACGGGTGGCCTATAGCCTTGGGGGGTGGGGCTGGCCCACTTCGTCCGCCGGAATCGGAATGGCGCGAGACTTTGCGAGGCGCCTCCGTGTACCAAAAATAGGCCGCCGGCACAGCCGCACCCAAAAATACCCGCCCGAAGGCCGGGGCGCCAAGTTCGTCCAGCGGAAAGAGGCCACAAAAATGGGTGGGCTATAGCCTTGGGGGGTGGGGCTGGCCAACTTCGTCCGCCGGACTCGGAATGGCGCGAGACTTTGCGAGGCGCCTCCGTGTGCCAAAAATAGGCCGCGGGCACAGCCGCGCCCAAAAATACCCGCCCGAAGGCCAGGGCGCCATGTTCGTCCAGCGGAAAAAGGCCACAAAAACGGGTGGGCTATAGCCTTGGGGGGTGGGGCTGGCCAACTTCGTCCGCCGGACTCGGAATGGCGCGAGACTTTGCGAGGCACCTCCGTGTGCCAAAAATAGGCCGCGGCCACAGCCGCGCACAAAAATTATCCACCCGAAGTTCGGGGCGCCATGTTCGTCCAGCGGAAAAAGGCCACAAAAACGGGTGGGCTATAGCCTTGGGGGGTGGGGCTGGCCAACTTCGTCCGCCGGACTCGGAATGGCGCGAGACTTTGTGAGGCACCTCCGTGTGCCAAAAATAGGCCGCGGGCACAGCCGCGCCGAAAAATAACCGCCCGAAGGCCGGGGTGCGAAGTTCGTCCAGCGGAAAAAGGCCACAAAAATGGGTGGTCTATAGCCTTGGGGGGTGGGGCTGGCCAACTTCGTCCGCCGGACTCGGAATGGCGCGAGACTTTGCGAGGCACCTCCGTGTGCCAAAAATAGGCCGCGGGCACAGCCGCGCCCAAAAATACCCGCCCGAAGGCCGGGGCGCCAAGTTCGTCCAGCGGAAAAAGGCCACAAAAACGGGTGGGCTATAGCCTTGGGGGGTGGGGCTGGCCAACGTCGTCCGCCGGACTCGGAATGGCGCGAGACTTTGCGAGGCGCCACCGTATGCCAAAAAAAGGCCGCGGACACAGCCGCGCCCAAAAATACCCGCCCGAAGGCCGCGGCGCCATGTTCGTCCAGCGGAAAAAGGCCACAAAAACGGGTGGGCTATAGCCTTGGGGGGTGGGGCTGGCCAACTTCGTCCGCCGGACTCGGGATGGCGCGAGACTTTGCGAGGCGCCTCCGTGTGCCAAAAATAGGCCGCGGGCGCAGCCGCGCCCAAAAATACCGGCCCGAAGCCCGGGGCGCCAAGTTCGTCCAGCGGAAAAAGGCCACAAAAACGGGTGGCCTATAGCCTTGGGGGGTGGGGCTGGCCAACTTCGTCCGCCGGACTCGGAATGGCGCGAGACTTTGCGAGGCGCCTCCGTGTACCAAAAATAGGCCGCGGGCACAGCCGCGCCCAAAAATACCCGCCCGAAGGCCGGGGCGCCATGTTCGTCCAGCGGAAAAAGGCCACAAAAACGGGTGGGCTATAGCCTTGGGGGGTGGGGCTGGCCAACTTCGTCCGCCGGACTTGGAATGGCACGAGACTTTGCGAGGCACCTCCGTGTGCCAAAAATAGGCCGCGGCCACAGCCGCGCACAAAAATTATCCACCCGAAGGCCGGGGCGCCATGTTCGTCCAGCGGAAAAAGGCCACAAAAACGGGTGGGCTATAGCCTTGGGGGCTGGGGCTGGCCAACTTCGTCCGCCGGACTCGGAATGGCGCGAGACTTTGTGAGGCACCTCCGTGTGCCAAAAATAGACCGCGGGCACAGCCGCGCCCAAAAATAACCACCCGAAGGCCGGGGCGCCAAGTTCGTCCAGCGGAAAAAGGCCACAAAAACGGGTGGGCTATAGCCTTGGGGGGTGGGGCTGGCCAACTCGTCCGCCGGACTCGGAATGGCGCGAGACTTTGCGAGGCACCTCCGTGTGCAAAAATAGGCCCGCGGCACCCCCGCGCCCAAAAAATACCCGCCCAACGCCGGGGCGCCAAGTTCGTCCAGCGGAAAAAGGCCACAAACCCGGGTGGGCTATAGCCTTGGGGGGTGGGGCTGGCCAACTTCGTCCGCCGGACTCGGAATGGCGCGAGACTTTGCGAGGCGCCACCGTATGCCAAAAAAAGGCCGCGGACACAGCCGCGCCCAAAAATACCGGCCCGAAGCCCGGGGCGCCAAGTTCGTCCAGCGGAAAAAGGCCACAAAACGGGTGGGCTATAGCCTTGGGGGTGGGGCTGGCCAACGTCCGCCCCGGACTCGGGATGGCGCGAGACTTTGCGAGGCGCCTCCGTGTGCCAAAAATAGGCCGCGGGCGCAGCCGCGCCCAAAAATACCGGCCCGAAGCCCGGGGCGCCAAGTTCGTCCAGCGGAAAAAGGCCACAAAAACGGGTGGCCTATAGCCTTGGGGGGTGGGGCTGGCCAACTTCGTCCGCCGGAATCGGAATGGCGCGAGACTTTGCGAGGCGCCTCCGTGTACCAAAAATAGGCCGCCGGCACAGCCGCACCCAAAAATACCCGCCCGAAGGCCGGGGCGCCAAGTTCGTCCAGCGGAAAGAGGCCACAAAAATGGGTGGGCTATAGCCTTGGGGGGTGGGGCTGGCCAACTTCGTCCGCCGGACTCAGAATGGCGCAAGACATTGTGAGGGGCCTCCATGTGCCAAAAATAGGCCGCGGGCACAGCCGCGCCCTAAAATACCGGCCCGAAGGCCGGGGCGCCAAGTCCGTCCAGCGGAAAAAGGCCACAAAAACGGGTGGGCTATAGCCTTGGGGGGTGGGGCTGGCCAACTTCGTCAGCCGGACTCGGAATGGCGCGAGACTTTGCGAGGCACCTCCGTGTGCCAAAAATAGGCCGCGGGCAAAGCCGCGCCCAAAAATACCGGCCGAAGGCCGGGCCGCCAAGTTCGTCCAGCGGAAAAAGGCCAGAAAAACGGGTGGGCTATAGCCTTGGGGGGTGGGGCTGGCCCACTTCGTCCGCCGGACTCGGAATGGCGCGAGACTTTGCGAGGCGCCTCCATGTGCTAAAAATAGGCCGCGGGCACAGCCGCGCCCAAAAATACCCGCCCGAAGGCCGGGGCGCCAAGTTCGTCCAGCGGAAAAAGGCCACAAAAATGGGTGGGCTATAGCCTTGGGGGGTGGGGCTGGCCAACTTCGTCCCCCGGACTCGGAATGGCGCGAGACTTTGCGAGGCGCCTCCATGTGCCAAAAATAGGCCGCGGGCACAGCCGCGCCCAAAAATACCCGCCCGAAGGCCGGGCGCCATGTTCGTCCAGCGGAAAAAGGCCACAAAACGGGTGGGCTATAGCCTTGGGGGTGGGGCTGTCCAAACTCGTCCGCCGGACTCGGAATGGTACGAGACTTCGAGAGGCACCTCCGTGTGCCAAAAATAGCCAGGCACAGCCGCGCCCAAAAATTCCCGCCCGAAGGCCGGGGCGACAAGTTCGTCCAGCGGAAAAAGGCCACAAAAACGGGTGGGCTATAGCCTTGGGGGGTGGGGCTGGCCAACTTCGTCCGCCGGACTCGGAATGGCGCGAGACTTTACGAGGCGCCTCCGTGTGCCAAAAATAGGCTGCGGGCACAGCCGCGCCCAAAAATACACGCCCGAAGGCCGGGGCGCCAGGTTCGTCCATCGGAAAAAGGACACAAAAACGGGTGGGGTATAGCCTTGGGGGGTGGGGCTGGCCAACTTCGTCCGCCGGACTCGGAATGGCGCGAGACTTTACGAGGCATCTCCGTGTGCCAAAAATAGGCCGCGGACAAAGCCGCGCCCAAAAATACCCGCCCGAAGGCCGGGGCGTCAAGTTCGTC
Source organism: Citrus cavaleriei (assembly GCA_030448935.1). Classification (NCBI taxonomy): domain Eukaryota; kingdom Viridiplantae; phylum Streptophyta; class Magnoliopsida; order Sapindales; family Rutaceae; genus Citrus; species Citrus cavaleriei. The sequence goes on from JAUJEM010000086.1 coordinate 32,269, forward strand.
CAGTGGAAAAAGGCCACAAAAACGGGTGGGCTATAGGCTTGGGGGGTGGGGCTGGCCAACTTCGTCCGCCGGACTCGGAATGGCGCCAGACTTTGCGAGGCGCCTCCGTGTGCCAAAAATAGGCCGAGGGCACAGCCGCTCCCAAAAATACCCGCCCGAAGGCCGGGGCGCTAAGTTCGTCCAGCGGAAAAAGGCCACAAAAACGGGTGGGCGATAGCCTTGGGGCGTGGGGCTGGCCCACTTCGTCCGCCAGACTCGGAATGGCGTGAGACTTTGCGAGGCGCCTCCGTGTGCCAAAAATAGGCAGCGGGCACAGCCGCGCCCAAAAATATCTGCCCGAAGGCCGGGTTGCCAAGTTCGTCCAGCGGAAAAAGGCCACAAAAACGGGTGGGCTATAGCCTTGGGGGGTGGGGCTGGCCAACTTCGTCCGCCGGACTCGGAATGGCGCGAGACTTTGCGAGGCACCTCCGTGTGCCAAAAATAGGCCGCGGGCACAGCCGCGCCCAAAAATACCCTCCCGAAGGCCGGGGCGCCAAGTTCGTCCAGCGGAAAAAGGCCACAAAAACGGGTGGGCTATAGCTTTGGGGGGTGGCGCTGGCCAACTTTGTCCGCCGGACTCGGAATGGCGCAAGACTTTGCGAGGCGCCTCCGTGTGCCAAAAATAGGCCACGGGCACAGCCGCGCCCAAAAATACCCGCCCGAAGGCCGGGGCGCCAAGTTCGTCCAGCGGAAAAGGCCACAAAAACGGGTGGGCTATAGCCTTGGGGGGTGGGGCTGGCCAACTTCGTCCGCCGGACTCGGAATGGCGCGAGACTTTGCGAGGCGCCTCCTTGTGCCAAAAATAGGCCGCGGGCACAGCAGCGCCCAAAAATACCCGCCCGAAGGCCGGGGCGCCAAGTTCGTCCAGCGGAAAAAGGCCACAAAAACGGGTGGGCTATAGCCTTGGGGGGTGGGGCTGGCCAACTTCGTCCGCCGGACTCGGAATGGCGCGAGACTTTGCGAGGCACCTCCGTGTTCCAAAAATATGCCGCGGGCACAACCGCGCCTAAAAATACCAGCCCGAAGGCCGGGGCGCCAAGTTCCTCCAACGGAAAAAAGCCACAAAAACGGGTGGGCTACAGCCTTGGGGGGTGGGGCTGGCCAACTTCGTCCGCCGGACTCGGAATGGCGCGAGACTTTGCGAGGCACCTCCGCGTGCCAAAATAGGGCGCGGGCACAGCCGCGCCCAAAAATACCCGCCCGAAGGATGGGGCGCCAAGTTCGTCCAGCGGAAAAAGGCCACAAAAACGGGTGGGCTATAGCCTTGGGGGGTGGGGCTGGCTAACTTCGTCCGCCGGACTCGGAATGGCGCGAGAATTTGCGAGGCGCCTCCGTGTGCTAAAAATAGGCCGCGGGCACAGCCGCGCCCAAAAATACCCGCCCGAAGGCCGGGGCGCCAAGTTCGTCCAGCGGAAAAAGGCCACAAAAAGGGGTGGGCTATAGCCTTGGGGGGTGGGGCTGGCCAACTTCGTCCGCCGGACTCGGAATGGCGCGAGCCTTTACGAGGTGCCTCCGTGTGCCAAAAATAGGCTGCGGGCACAGCCGTGCCCAAAAATACCCGCCCAAAGGCTGGGGCGCCAAGTTCGTCCAGCGGAAAAAGGCCACAAAAACGGGTGGGCTACAGCCTTGGGGGGTGGGGCTGGCCAAAGAAGTCCGCAGGACTCTGAATGGCGCGAGAGTGTGCGAGGCGACTCCGTGTGCCTTCAATAGGCCGCGGGCACAGCCGCGCCCAAAAATACCCGCCCGAAGGCCGGGGCGCCAAGGTCGTCCAGCGGAAAAAGGCCACAAAAACGGGTGGGCTATAACCTTGGGGAGGGGGGCTGGCCAACTTCGTCCGCCGGACTCGGAATGGCGCGAAACTTTGCGAGGCGCCTCCGTGTGCCAAAAATAGGCCGCAGGCAAAGCCGCGCCCAAAAATACCCGCCCGAAGGATGGGGCGTCAAGTTCGTCCAGCGGAAAAAGGCCACAAAAACGGGTGGGCTATAGCCTTGGGGGGTGGGGCTGGCCAACTTCGTCCGCCGGACTCGGAATGGCGCGAGACTTTGCGAGGCGCCTCCGTGTGCAAAAAATAGGCCGAGGGCACAGCTACTCCCAAAAATACCCGCCCGAAGGCCGGGGCGGCAAGTTCGTCCAGCGGAAAAAGGCCACAAAAACGGGTGGGCTATAGCCTTGGGGGGTGGGGCTGGCCAACTTCGTCCGCCGGACTCGGAATGGCGCGAGACTTTGCGAGGCGCCTCCGGGTGCCAAAAATAGGCCGCGGGCACAGCTGCACCCAAAAATACCAGCCCGAAGGCCGGTATTTTTGTTCATCCAGCGGAAAAAGGCCACAAAAACGGGTGGGCTTTAGCCTTGGGGGGTGGGGCTGGCCAACTTCGTCCGCCGGACTCGGAATGGCGCGAGACTTTGCGAGGCACCTCCGTGTGCCAAAACTAGGCCGCGGGCACAGCCGCGCCCAAAAATACCCGCCCGACGGCGGGGGCGCCAAGTTCGTCCAGCGTAAAAAGGCCACAAAACCGGGTGGGCTATAGCCTTGGGGGGTGGGGCTGGCCAACTTCGTCCGCCGGACTCGGAATGGCGCGAGACTTTGCGAGGCGCCTCCGTGTGTCAAAAATAGGCCGCGGGCACAGCCGCGCCCAAAAATACCCGCCCGCAGGCCGGGTAGCCAAGTTCGTCCAGCGGAAAAAGGCCACAAAAACGGGTGGGCTATAGCCTTGGGGGGTGGGGCTGGCCAACTTCGTCCGCCGGACTCGGAATGGCGCGAGACTTTGCGAGGGGCCTCCGTGTGCCAAAAATAGGGCGTGGGCACAGCCGCGCCCAAAAATACCCGCCCGAAGGATGGGGCGCCAAGTTCGTCCAGCGGAAAAAGGCCACAAAAACAGGTGGGCTATAGCCTTGGGGGGTGGGGCTGGCCAACTTCGTCCGCCGGACTCGGAATGGCGCGAGACTTTGCGAGGCGCCTCCGTGTGCCAAAAATAGGCCGCGGGCACAGCCGCGCCCAAAAATACCCGCCCGAAGGCCGGGGCGCCAAGTTCGTCCAGCGGAAAAAGGCCACAAAAACGGGTGGGCTATAGCCTTGGGGGGTGGGGCTGGCCAACTTCGTCCGCCGGACTCGGAATGGCGCGAGACTTTGCGAGGCGCCTCCGTGTGCCAAAAATAGGCCGAGGGCACAGCCGCTCCCAAAAATACCCGCCCGAAGGCCGGGGCAGCAAGTTCGTCCAGCGGAAAAAGGCCACAAAAACGGGTGGGCTATAGCCTTGGGGGGTGGGGCTGGCCAACTTCGTCCGCCGGACTCGGAATGGCGTGAGACTTTGCGAGGCGCCTCCGTGTGCCAAAAATAGGCAGCGGGCACAGCCGCGCCCAAAAATATCTGCCCGAAGGCCGGGGCGCCAAGTTCGTCCAGCGGAAAAAGGCCACAAAAACGGGTGGGCTATAGCCTTGGGGGGTGGGGCTGGCCAACTTCGTCCGCCGGACTCGGAATGGCGCGAGACTTTGCGAGGCGCCTCCGTGTGCCAAAAATAGGCCGCGGGCACAGCCGCGCCCAAAAATACCCGCCCGAAGGCCGGGGCGCCAAGTTCGTCCAGCGGAAAAAGGCCACAAAAACGGGTGGGCTATAGCCTTGGGGGGTGGGGCTGGCCAACTTTGTCCGCCGGACTCGGAATGGCGCGAGACTTTGCGAGGCGCCTCCGTGTGCCAAAAATAGGCCGCGGGCACAGCCGCGCCCAAAAATACCCGCCCGAAGGCCGGGGCGCCAAGTTCGTCCAGCGGAAAAGGCCACAAAACGGGTGGGCTATAGCCTTGGGGGGTGGGGCTGGCCAACTTCGTCCGCCGGACTCGGAATGGCGCGAGACTTTGCGAGGCGCCTCCGTGTGCCAAAAATAGGCCGCGGGCACAGCAGCGCCCAAAAATACCCGCCCGAAGGCCGGGGCGCCAAGTTCGTCCAGCGGAAAAAGGCCACAAAAACGGGTGGGCTATAGCCTTGGGGGGTGGGGCTGGCCAACTTCGTCCGCCGGACTCGGAATGGCGCGAGACTTTGCGAGGCACCTCCGTGTGCCAAAAATAGGCGGGGGGCACAGCGCCTAAAAATACCAGCCCAAGGCCGGGCGCCAAGTTCGTCCAGCGGAAAAAGGCCACAAAAACGGGTGGGCTATAGCCTTGGGGGGTGGGGCTGGCCAACTTCGTCCGCCGGACTCGGAATGGCGCGAGACTTTGCGAGGCGCCTCCGTGTGCCAAAAATAGGGCGCGGGCACAGCCGCGCCCAAAAATACCCGCCCGAAGGATGGGGCGCCAAGTTCGTCCAGCGGAAAAAGGCCACAAAAAGGGTGGGCTATAGCCTTGGGGGGTGGGGCTGGCCAACGGCGTCCGCCGGACTCGGAATGGCGCGAGACTTTGCGAGGCGCCTCCGTGTGCCAAAAATAGGCCGCGGGCACAGCCGCGCCCAAAAATACCCGCCCGAAGGCCGGGGCGCCAAGTTCGTCCAGCGGAAAAAGGCCACAAAAACGGGTGGGCTATAGCCTTGGGGGGTGGGGCTGGCCAACTTCGTCCGCCGGACTCGGAATGGCGCGAGACTTTGCGAGGCGCCTCCGTGTGCCAAAAATAGGCTGCGGGCACAGCCGCGCCCAAAAATACCCGCCCAAAGGCTGGGGCGCCAAGTTCGTCCAGCGGAAAAAGGCCACAAAAACGGGTGGGCTATAGCCTTGGGGGGTGGGGCTGGCCAACTTCGTCCGCCGGACTCGGAATGGCGCGAGACTTTGCGAGGCACCTCCGTGTACCAAAAATAGGCGGCGGGCACAGCCGCGCCCAAAAATACCCGCCCGAAGGCCGGGGAGCCAAGTTCGTCCAGCGGAAAAAGGCCACAAAACCGGGTGGGCTATAGCCTTGGGGGTGGGGCTGGCCAAGCCGTCCGCCGGACTCGGAATGGCCAAACCGTCGCGGACTCGGAATGGCGCGAGACTTTGCGAGGCGCCTCCGTGTGCCAAAAATAGGCCGCGGGCACAGCCGCGCCCAAAAATACCCGCCCGAAGGATGGGGCGCCAAGTTCGTCCAGCGGAAAAAGGCCACAAAAACGGGTGGGCTATAGCCTTGGGGGGTGGGGCTGGCCAACTTCGTCCGCCGGACTCGGAATGGCGCGAGACTTTGCGAGGCGCCTCCGTGTGCCAAAAATAGGCTGCGGGCACAGCCGCGCCCAAAAATACCCGCCCGAAGGCCGGGGCGCCAAGTTCGTCCAGCGGAAAAAGGCCACAAAAACGGGTGGGCTATAGCCTTGGGGGTGGGGCTGGCCAACTTCGTCCGCCGGACTCGGAATGGCGCGAGACTTTGCGAGGCGCCTCCGTGTGCCAAAAATAGGCCGCGGGCACAGCCGCGCCCAAAAATACCCGCCCGAAGGCCGGGACGCCAAGTTCGTCCAGCGGAAAAAGTGACCAAAAACGGGTGGGCTATAGCCTTGGGGGGTGGGGCTGGCCAACCGTCGTCCCGCCCGGACTCGGAATGGCGCGAGACTTGGCGAGGCGCCTCCGTGTGCCAAAAATAGGCCGCGGGCACAGCCGCGCCCAAAATTCCCCGCCCGAAGGCCGGGGCGCCAAGTTCATCCAGCGGAAAAAGGCCACAAAAACGGGTGGGCTATAGCCTTGGGGGGTGGGGCTGGCCAACTTCGTCCGCCGGACTCGGAATGGCGCGAGACTTTGCGAGGCGCCTCCGTGTGCCAAAAATAGGCCGCGGGCACAGCCGCGCCCAAAATACCCACCCGAAGGCCGGGGCGCCAAGTTCGTCCAGCGGAAAAAGGCCACAAAAACGGGTGGGCTATAGCCTTGGGGGGTGGGGCTGGCCAACTTCGTCCGCCGGACTCGGAATGGCGCGAGACTTTTGCGAGGCGCCTCCGTGTGCCAAAAATAGGCCGCGGGCACAGCCGCGCCCAAAAATACCCGCCCGAAGGCCGGGGCGCCAAGTTCGTCCAGCGGAAAAAGGCCACAAAAACGGGTGGGCTATAGCCTTGGGGGGTGGGGCTGGCCAACATCGTCCGCCGGACTCGGAATGGCGCGAGACTTTCCGAGGCGCCTCCGTGTGCCAAAAATAGGCCGCGGGCACAGCCGCGCCAAAAAAATACCCGCCGGAGGCCGGGGGCGCCAGGTACGTCCGGCGGAAAAAGGCCCCAAAACCGGGTGGGCTATAGGCAGGGGGTGGGGCTGGCCAACAAATCCGCCGGACTCGGAATGGCGCGAGACTTTGCGAGGCGCCTCCGTGTGCCAAAAATAGGCCGCGGGCACAGCCGCGCCCAAAAATACCCGCCCGAAGGCCGGGGCGCCAAGTTCGTCCAGCGGAAAAAGGCCACAAAAACGGGTGGGCTATAGCCTTGGGGGGTGGGGCTGGCCAACTTCGTCTGCCGGACTCGGAATGGCGCGAGACTTTGTGAGGCGCCTCCGTGTGACAAAAATAGGCTGCGGGCACAGCCGCACCCAAAAATACCTGCCCGAAGGCCGGGGCGCCAAGTTCGTCCAGCGGAAAAAGGCCACAAAAACGGGTGGGCTATAGCCTTGGGGGGTGGGGCTGGCCAACTTCGTCCGCCGGACTCGGAATGGCGCGAGACTTTGCGAGGCGCCTCCGTGTGCCAAAAATAGGCCGCGGGCACAGCCGCGCCCAAAAATACCCGCCCGAAGGCCGGGCGCCAAGTTCGTCCAGCGGAAAAAGGCCACAAAAACGGGTGGGCTATAGCCTTGGGGGGTGGGGCTGGCCAACTTCGTCCGCCGGACTCGGAATGGCGCGAGACTTTGCGAGGCGCCTCCGTGTGCCAAAAATAGGCCGCGGGCACAGCCGCGCCCAAAAATACCCGCCCGAAGGCCGGGGCGCCAAGTTCGTCCAGCGGAAAAAGGCCACAAAAACGGGTGGGCTATAGCCTTGGGGGGTGGGGCTGGCCAACTTCGTCCGCCGGACTCGGAATGGCGCGAGACTTTGCGAGGCGCCTCCGTGTGCCAAAAATAGGCCGCGGGCACAGCCGCGCCCAAAAATCCCCGCCCGAAGGCCGGGGCGCCAAGTTCGTCCAGCGGAAAAAGGCCACAAAACCGGGTGGGCTATAGCCTTGGGGGGTGGGGCTGGCCAACTTCGTCCGCCGGACTCGGAATGGCGCGAGACTTTGCGAGGCGCCTCCGTGTGACAAAAATAGGCCGCGGGCACAGCCTCGCCCAAAAAAACCCGCCCGCAGGGCGGGGCGCCAAGTTCGCCCAGCGGAAAATGGCCACAAACCCGGTTGGGCTATAGCCTTGCGGGGTGGGGCTGGCCAACTTCGTCCGCCGGACTCGGAATGGCGCGAGACTTTGCGAGGCGCCTCCGTGTGCCAAAAATAGGCCGCGGGCACAGCCGCGCCCAAAAATACCCGCCCGAAGGCCGGGGCGCCAAGTTCGTCCAGCGGAAAAAGGCCACAAAATCGGGTGGGCTATAGCCTTGGGGGGTGGGGCTGGCCAACTTCGTCCGCCGGACTCGGAATGGCGAGACTTTGCGAGAGGCGCCTCCGTGTGCCAAAAATAGGCAGCGGGCACAGCGCGCCAAAAATACCCGCCCGAAGGCGGGCGCCAAGTTCGTCCAGCGGAAAAAGGCCACAAAAGCGGGTGGGCTATAGCCTTGGGGGTGGGGCTGGCCAACCGTCCGCGGACTCGGAATGGCGCGAGACTTTGCGAGGCGCCTCCGTGTGCCAAAATAGGCCGCGGGCACAGCCGCGCCCAAAAATACCCGCCCGAAGGCCGGGCGCCAATTTCGTCCAGCGGAAACACGCCACAAAAACTGGTCGTGTCTAGCCTTGGGGCGTGTGGCTGGACATCTGTGTCCGCCGTACTCGGAATGGCACGAGACGTTGCGAGGCGCCTCCGTGTACAAAAAAAATAGGCCGCGGGCACAGCCGCGCCAAAAAAATACCCGCCCGAAGGCCGGGCGCCAAGTTCGTCCAGCGGAAAAAGGCCACAAAAGCGGGTGGGCTATAGCCTTGGGGGTGGGGCTGGCCAACCGTCCGCCCGGACTCGGAATGGCGCGAGACTTTGCGAGCGCCTCCGTGTGCCAAAAAATAGGCGCGGGCACAGCCGCGCCCAAAAATACCCGCCCGAGGCCGGGCGCCAAGTTCGTCCAGCGGAAAAAGGCCACAAAAGCGGGTGGGCTATAGCCTTGGGGGTGGGGCTGGCCAACCGTCCGCGGACTCGGAATAGCGCGAGACTTTGCGAGGCGCCTCCGTGTGCCAAAAATAGGCCGCGGGCACAGCCGCGCCCCAAAAAATACCGCCGAAGGCCGGGGCGCCAAGTTCGTCCAGCGGAAAAAGGCCACAAAAACGGGTGGGCTATAGCCTTGGGGGTGGGGCTGGCCCACCTTCGTCCGCCGGACTCGGAATGGCGCGAGACTTTGCGAGGCGCCTCCGTGTGCAAAAATAGGCCGCGCGGCACAGCCGCGCCCAAAAATACCCGCCCGAAGGCCGGGCGCCAAGTTCGTCCAGCGAAAAAGGCCACAAAAGCGGGTGGGCTATAGCCTTGGGGGTGGGGCTGGCCAACCGTCCGCGGACTCGGAATGGCGCGAGACTTTGCGAGGCGCCTCGTGTGCCAAAAATAGGCCGCGGGCACAGCCGCGCCCAAAAATACCCGCCCGAAGGCCGGGGCGCCAAGTTCGTCCAGCGGAAAAAGGCCACAAAAACGGGTGGGCTATAGCCTTGGGGGTGGGGCTGGCCAACTTCGTCCGCGGACTCGGAATGGCGCGAGTCTTTTGCGAGGCGCCTCCGTGTGCCAAAAATAGGCCGCGGGCACAGCAGCGCCCAAAAATACCCGCCCGAAGGCCGGGGCGCCAAGTTCGTCCAGCGGAAAAAGGCCACAAAAACGGGTGGGCTATAGCCTTGGGGGGTGGGGCTGGCCAACTTCGTCCGCCGGACTCGGAATGGCGCGAGACTTTGAGAGGCGCCTCCGTGTGCCAAAAATAGGCCGCGGGCACAGCCGCGCCCAAAAATACCCGCCCGAAGGCCGGGGCGCCAAGTTCGTCCAGCGGAAAAAGGCCACAAAAACGGGTGGGCTATAGCCTTGGGGGGTGGGGCTGGCCAACCGTCCGCCGGACTCGGAATGGCGCGAGACTTTTGCGAGGCGCCTCCGTGTGCCAAAAATAGGCCGCGGCAGGCAGCCGCGCCAAAAATACCCTGCCGAAGGCAGGTGCGCCAAGTTCGTCCAGCGGAAAAAGGCCACAAAAACGGGTGGGCTATAGCCTTGGGGGTGGGGCTGGCCAACAGCGTCCCCCGGACTCGGAATGGCGCGAGACTTTGCGAGGCGCCTCCGTGTGCCAAAAATAGGCCGCGGGCACAGCCGCGCCCAAAAAACCCGCCCGAAGGGCGGCGCCAAGTTCGTCCAGAGGAAAAAGCCCACAAAAGCGGGTGGGCTATAGCCTATGGGGGTGGGGCTGGCCCACTACGTCCGCCGGACTCGGAATGGCGCGAGACTTTGCGAGGCGCCTCCGTGTGCCAAAAATAGGCCGCGGGCACAGCCGCGCCCAAAAATACCCGCCCGAAGGCCGGGGCGCCAAGTTCGTCCAGCGGAAAAAGGCCACAAAAGCGGGTGGGCTATAGCCTTGGGGGTGGGGCTGGCCAACCGTCGTCCGCCCGGACTCGGAATGGCGCGAGACTTTGCGAGGCGCCTCCGTGTGCCAAAAATAGGCTGCGGGCACAGCCGTACCCAAAAATACCTGCCCGAAGGCCGGGGCGCCAAGTTCGTCCAGCGGAAAAAGGCCACAAAAACGGGTGGGCTATAGCCTTGGGGGGTGGGGCTGGCCAACTTCGTGCGCCGGACTCGGAATGGCGCGAGACTTTGCGAGGCGCCTCCGTGTGCCAAAAATAGGCCGTGGGCACAGCCGCGCCCAAAAATACCAGCCCGAAGGCCGGGGCGCCAAGTTCGTCCAGCGGAAAAAGGCCACAAAAACAGGTGGGCTATAGCCTTGCGGGGTGGGGCTGGCCACCTTCGTCCGCCGGATTCGGAATCGCGCGAGACTTTGCGAGGCACCTCCATGTGCCAAAAATAGGCCGCGGGCACAGCCGCGGCCAAAAATACCCGCCCGAAGGCCGGGGCGCCAAGTTCGTCCAACGGAAAAAGGCATCAAAAACGGGTGGGCTATAGCATTGGGGGGTGGGGCTGGCCAATTTCGTCCGCCGGACTCGGAATGGCGCGAGACTTTATGAGGCGCCTCCGTGTGCCAAAAATAGGCCGCGGGCACAGCCGCGCCCAAAAATACCCGCCCGAAGGCCGGGGCGCCAAGTTCGTCCAGCGGAAAAAGGCCACAAAAACGGGTGGGCTATAGCCTTGGGGGGTGGGGCTGGCCAACTTCGTCCGCCGGACTCGGAATGGCGCGAGACTTTGCAAGGCGCCTCCGTGTGCCAAAAATAGGCCGCAGGCACAGCCGCGCCCAAAAATACCCGCCCGAAGGCCGGGCCGCCAAGTTCGTCCAGCGGAAAAAGGCCACAAAACCGGGTGGGCTATAGCCTTGGGGGGTGGGGCTGGCCAACTTTGTCCGCCGGACTCGGAATGGCGCGAGACTTTGCGAGGCGCCTCCGTGTGCCAAAAATAGGCCGCGGGCACAGCCGCGCCCAAAAATACCCGCCCGATGGCCGGGCGCCAAGTTCGTCCAGCGGAAAAAGACCACAAAAACGGGTGGGCTATAGCCTTGGGGGGTGGGGCTGGCCAACTTCGTCCACCTGACTCGGAATGGCGCGAGACTTTGCGAGGCGCCTCCCTGTGCCAAAAATTGGCCACGGGCACAGCCGCGCGCAAAAATACCCCCCCAAAGGCCGGGGCGCCAAGTTCGTCCAGCGGAAAAAGGCCACAAAAACGGGTGGGCTATAGCCTTGGGGGGTGGGGCTGGCCAACTTTCGTCCGCCGGACTCGGAATGGCGCGAGACTTTGCGAGGCGCCTCCGTGTGCCAAAAATATACCTCGGGCACAGCCGCGTCGAAAAATACCCGCCCGAAGGCCGGGGCGCCAAGTTCGTCCAGCGGAAATTGGCAACAAAGACGGGTGGGCTATAGGGGCGGGGGGTGGGGCTCGCCGAGTTCGTCCGCCGGACTCGGAATGGCGCGAGACTTGTCGAGGCGCCTCCGTGTGCCAATAGTAGGCCGCGGGCACAGCCGCGCCAAAAATACCCGCCCGAAGGCCGGGCGCCAAGTTCGTCCAGCGGAAAAAGGCCACAAAAACGGGTGGGCTATAGCCTTGGGGGTGGGGCTGGCCAACCGTCCCGCGGACTCGGAATGGCGCGAGACTTTGCGAGGCGCCTCCGTGTGCCAAAAATAGGCGCGGGCACAGCCGCGCCAAAAATACCGCCCGGAGGCCGGGCGCCAAGTTCGTCCAGCGGAAAAAGGCCACAAAAGCGGGTGGGCTATAGCCTTGGGGGTGGGGCTGGCCAACCGTCCCCCCGGACTGGGAATGGCGCGAGACTTTGCGAGGCGCCTCCGTGTGCCAAAAATAGGCCGCGGGCACAGCCGCGACCGAAAATACACGCCCGGAGGCCGGGGCGCCAAGTTCGTCCAGCGGAAAAAGGCCACAGGAGCGGGGGGGCTATCGCGGGGGGGGGTGGGGCTGGCCAACGTCCGCCCGGACTCGGAATGGCGCGAGACTTTGCGAGGCGCCTCCGTGTGCCAAAAATAGGCCGCGGGCACAGCCGCGCCCAAAAATACCCGCCCGAAGGCCGGGGCGCCAAGTTCGTCCAGCGGAAAAAGGCCACAAAAACGGGTGGGCTATAGCCTTGGGGGGTGGGGCTGGCCAACTTCGTCCGCCGGACTCGGAATGGCGCGAGACTTTGCGAGGCGCCTCCGTGTGCCAAAAATAGGCCGCGGGCACAGCCGCGCCCAAAAATACCCACCCGAAGGCCGGGGCGCCAAGTTCGTCCAGCGGAAAAAGGCCACAAAAACGGGTGGGCTATAGCCTTGGGGGGTGGGGCTGGCCAACTTCGTCCGCCGGACTCGGAATGGCGCGAGACTTTGCGAGGCGCCTCCGTGTGCCAAAAATAGGCCGCGGGCACAGCCGCGCCCAAAAATACCCGCCCGAAGGCCGGGGCGCCAAGTTCGTCCAGCGGAAAAAGGCCACAAAAACGGGTGGGCTATAGCCTTGGGGGGTGGGGCTGGCCAACTTCGTCCGCTGGACTCGGAATGGCGCGAGACTTTGCGAGGCGCCTCCGTGTGCCAAAAATAGGCCGCGGGCACAGCCGCGCCCAAAAATACCCGCCCGAAGGCCGGGGCGCCAAGTTCGTCCAGCGGAAAAAGGCCACAAAAACGGGTGGGCTATAGCCTTGGGGGGTGGGGCTGGCCAACTTCCGTCCGCCCGGACTCGGAATGGCGCGAGACTTTACGAGGGCGCCTCCGTGTGCCAAAAATAGGCGCGGGCACCGCCGCGACCAAACATACCCGCCCGACGACGGGGCGCCAAGTTCGTCCAGCGGAAAAAGGCCACAAAAACGGGTGGGCTATAGCCTTGGGGGGTGGGGCTGGCCAACATCGTCCGCCGGACTCGGAATGGCGCGAGACTTTGCGAGGCGCCTCCGTGTGCCAAAAATAGGCCGCGGGCACAGCCGCGCCCAAAAATACCAGCCCGAAGGCCGGGCGCCAAGTTCGTCCAGCGGAAAAGGCCACAAAACGGGTGGGCTATAGCCTTGGGGGTGGGGCTGGCCAACTTCGTCCGCGGACTCGGAATGGCGCGAGACTTTGCGAGGCGCCTCCGTGTGCCAAAAATAGGCGCGTGCACAGCTGCGCCCAAAAATACCCGCCCGAAGGCCGGGCGCCAAGTTCGTCCAGCGGAAAAAGGCCACAAAAACGCGTGGGCTATAGCCTTGGGGGTGGGGCTGGCCAACCGTCGTCCGCCCGGACTCGGAATGGCGCGAGACTTTGAGGCGCCTCCGTGTATGCCAAAAATAGGCCGCGGGCACAGCCGCGACCAACGAATACAGCCCGAAGGCCGGAGCGCGATGGTCGTCCAGCGGAAAAAGGCCACCCAAGCGGGTGGGCTAAAGCCTGGGGGTGGGGGGGTGGGACTCGGAATGGCCAGACTTTGCAAGGCGCCTCGCCCGGACTCGGAATGGCGCGAGACCGGCGCCAAGGCGCCTCCGCGGAAAAAGGCCCAAAAAAGCCTTGGGGGTGGGGCTGGCTTCGTCCGCCGGACTCGGAATGGGAGACTTTGCGAGGCAGCAAAAATGAGCGGGGGGGCAGCAGCTCGGAATGGCGCCCAAAATACCCGCCGAAGGCCGGGCGCCAACGACGTCCAGCGGAAAAAGGCCACACCACCGCGGGGGCTATAGCCTTGGGGGGTGGGGCTGGCCAACTTCGTCCGCCGGACTCGGAATGGCGCGAGACTTTGCGAGGCGCCTCCGTGTGCCAAAAATAGGCCGCGGGCACAGCCGCGCCCAAAAATACCCGCCCGAAGGCCGGGGCGCCAAGTTCGTCCAGCGGAAAAAGGCCACAAAAACGGGTGGGCTATAGCCTTGGGGGTGGGGCTGGCCAACCGTCCGCTGGACTCGGAATGGCGCGAGACTTTGCGAGGCGCCTCCGTGTGCCAAAAATAGGCCATGGGCACAGCCGCGCCCAAAAATACCCGCCCGAAGGCCGGGGCGCCAAGTTCGTCCAGCGGAAAAAGGCCACAAAAACGGGTGGGCTATAGCCTTGGGGGGTGGGGCTGGCCAACTTCGTCCGCGGACTCGGAATGGCGCGAGACTTTGCAAGGCGCCTCCGTGTGCCAAAAATAGGCCATGGGCACAGCCGCCCCCAAAAATACCCGCCCGAGGCCGGGCGCCAAGTTCGTCCAGCGGAAAAAGGCCACAAAAACGGGTGGGCTATAGCCTTGGGGGTGGGGCTGGCCAACCGTCCGCGGACTCGGAATGGCGCGAGACTTTGCGAGGCGCCTCCGTGTGCAAAAAAATAGGCCGCGGGCACAGCCGCGCCCAAAAAATACCCGCCCGAAGGCCGGGCGCCAAGTTCGTCCAGCGGAAAAAGGCCACAAAAACGGGTGGGCTATAGCCTTGGGGGTGGGGCTGGCCAACTTCGTCCGCGGACTCGGAATGGCGAGAGACTTTGCAAGGCGCCTCCGTGTGCAAAAATAGGCCGCGGGCACAGCCGCGCCCAAAAATACCCGCCGAAGGCCGGGCGCCAAGTTCGTCCAGCGGAAAAAGGCCACAAAACGGGTGGGCTATAGCCTTGGGGGTGGGGCTGGCCAACCGTCCGCCCGGACTCGGAATGGCGCGAGACTTTGCGAGGCACCTCCTCCGTGTGCCAAAAAAAGGCCCGAAGGCCGGGCGCCGCGTCCAGCGGAAAAAATACCCACCCGTGGGCTAGGCCGGGCGCCAAGCTGGCCCAGCGGAAAAGGCCACAAAAATGGGTGGGCTATAGCCTTGGGGGTGGGGCTGGCCAAATCGCCCGCCGGACTCGGAATGGCGCGAGACTTTGCGAGGCGCCCGTGGGGCAAAAACCGTCCGCCGGACTCCGGGCTCAGCCTCCGCCCAAAAATACCCGCCCGAAGGCCGGGCGCCAAGTTCGCCCAGCGGAAAAAGGCCACAAAAACGGGTGGGCTATAGCCTTGGGGGTGGGGCTGGCCAACCGTCCGCCGGACTCGGAATGGCACGAGACTTTGCGAGGCGCCTCCGTGTGCCAAAAATAGGCCGCGGGCACAGCCCGCCAAAAATACCCACCCGAAGGCCGGGGCGACAAGTTCGTCCAGCGGAAAAAGGCCACAAAAACGGGTGGGCTATAGCCTTGGGGGTTGGGGCTGGCCAACTTCGTCCGTCGGACTCGGAATGGCGCGAGACCTTGCGAGGCGCCTCCGTGTGCCAAAAATAGGCCGCGGACACACCCGCGCCCAAAAATACCCGCCCGAATGCCGGGGCGCCATGTTCGTCCAGCGGAAAAAGGCCACAGAAACGGGTGGGCTATAGCCTTGGGGGTTGGGGCTGGCCAACTTCGTCCGCCGGACTCGGAATGGCGCGAGACTTTGCGAGGCGCCTCCGCGTGCCAAAAATAGGCCGCGTGCACAGCCTCGCCCAAAAATACCAGCACGAAGGCCGGGGCGCCAAGTTCGTCCAGCGGAAAAAGGCCACAAAAACGGGTGGGCTATAGCCTTGGGGGGTGGGGCTGGCCAACTTCGTCCGCCGGACTCGGAATGGTGCGAGACTTTGCGAGGCGCCTCCGTGTGCCAAAAAAAGGCCGCGAGCACAGCTGCGTCCAAAAATAACCGACCGAAGGCCGGGGCGCCAAGTTCGTCCAGCGGAAAAAGGCCACAAAAACGGGTGGGCTATAGCCTTGGGGGGTGGGGCTGGCCAACTTCGTCCGCCGGACTCGGAATGGCGCGAGACTTTGCGAGGCGCCTCCGTGTTGGAAAAAAAATAGGCCGCCGACACAGCCGCGCCCAAAAATACCCGCCCGAAGACCGGGGCGCCAAGTTCGTCCAGCGGAAAAAGGCCACAAAAACGGGTGGGCTATAGCCTTGGGGGGTGGGGCTGGCCAACTTCGTCCGCCGGACTCGGAATGGCGCGAGACTTTGCGAGGCGCCTCCGCGTGCCAAAAATAGGCCGCGTGCACAGCCTCGCCCAAAAATACCAGCACGAAGGCCGGGGCGCCAAGTTCGTCCAGCGGAAAAAGGCCACAAAAACGGGTGGGCTATAGCCTTGGGCGGTGGGACTGGCCAACTTCGCCCGGTGGACTCGGAATGGCGCGAGACTTTGCGAGGCGCCTCCGCGTGCCAAAAATAGGCCGCGTGCACAGCCGCGCCCAAAAATACCCGCCCGAAGGCCGGGGAGCCAAGTTCGTCCAGCGGAAAAAGGCCACAAAAACGGGTGGGCTATAGCCTTGGGGGGTGGGGCTGGCCAACTTCGTCCGCCGGACTCGGAATGGCGCGTGACTTTGCGAGGCGCCTCCGCGTGCCAAAAATAGGCCGCGTGCACAGCCGCACCCAAAAATACCAGCACGAAGGCCGGGGCGCCAAGTTCGTCCAGCGGAAAAAGGCCACAAAAACGGGTGGGCTATAGCCTTGGGGGGTGGGGCTGGCCAACTTCGTCCGCCGGACTCGGAATGGCGCGAGACTTTACGAAGCGCCTCCGTGTGCCAAAAAAAGGCCGCGAACACAGCTGCGTCCAAAAATAACCGACCGAAGGCCGGGGCGCCAAGTTCGTCCAGCGGAAAAAGGCCACAAAAACGGGTGGGCTATAGCCTTGGGGGCTGGGGCTGGCCAACTTCGTCCGCCGGACTCGGAATGGCGCGAGACTTTGCGAGGCGCCTCCGTGTGCCAAAAATAGGCCGCGGACACAGCCGCGCCTAAAAATACCCGCCCGAAGGCCGGGGCGCCAAGTTCGTCCAGCGGAAAAAGGCCACAAAAACGGGTGGGCTATAGCCTTGGGGGGTGGGGCTGGCCAACTTCGTCCGCCGGACTCGGAATGGCGCGAGACTTTGCGAGGCACCTCCGTGTGCCAAAAATAGGCCGCGTGCACAGCCTCGCCCAAAAATACCCGCACGAAGGCCGGGGCGCCAAGTTCGTCCAGCGGAAAAAGGCCACAAAAACGGGTGGGCTATAGCCTTGGGGGGTGGGGCTGGCCAACTTCGTCCGCCGGACTCGGAATGGCGCGAGACTTTGCGAGGCGCCTCCGTGTGCCAAAAAAAGGCCGCGAGCACAGCTGCGTCCAAAAATAACCGACCGAAGGCCGGGGCGCCAAGTTCGTCCAGCGGAAAAAGGCCACAAAAACGGGTGGGCTATAGCCTTGGGGGGTGGGGCTGGCCAACTTCGTCCGCCGGACTCGGAATGGCGCGAGACTTTGCGAGGCGCCTCCGTCTGCCAAAAATAGGCCGCGGTCACAGCCGCGCCAAAAATACCCGCCCGAAGTCCGGGGCGCCAAGTTCGTCCAGCGGAAAAAGGCCACAAAAACGGGTGGGCCATAGCCTTGGGGGGTGGGGCTGGCCAACTTCGTCCGCCGGACTCGGAATGGCGCGAGACTTTGCGAGGCGCCTCCGTGTGCCAAAAATTGTCCGCGGGCACAGCTGCGCCCAAAAATACCCGCCCGAAGGCCGGGGCGCCAAGTTCGTCCAGCAGAAAAAGGCCACAAAAACGGGTGGGCTATAGCCTTGGGGGGTGGGGCTGGCCAACTTCGTCCGCCGGACTCGGAATGGCGCGAGACTTTGCGAGGCGCCTCCGTGTGCCAAAAATAGGTCGCGTGCACAGCTGCGCCCAAAAATACCCGCCCGAAGGCCGGGGTACCAAGTTCGTCCAGCGGAAAATGGCCACAAAAACGGGTGGGCTATAGCCTTGGGGGGTGGGGCTGGCCAACTTCGTCCGCCGGACTCGGAATGGCGCGTGACTTTGCAGGGCGCCTCCGTGTGCCAAAAATAGGCCGCGGGCACAGCCGCGTCCAAAAATACCCGCCCGAAGGCCGGGGCGCCAAGTTCGTCCAGCGAAAAAAGGCCACAAAAACGGGTGGCCTATAGCCTTGGGGGGTGGGGCTGGCCAACTTCGTCCGCCGGACTCGGGATGGCACGACAATTTGCGAGGCGCATCCGTGTGCCAAAAATAGGCCGCGGGCACAGCCGCGCCCAAAAATACCCGCCCGAAGGCCGGGGCGCCAAGTTCGTCCAACCGAAAAAGGCCACAAAAATGGGTGGGCTATAGCCTTGGGGGGTGGGGCTGGCCAACTTCGTCCGCCGGACTCGGAATGGCGCGAGACTTTGCGAGGCGTCTCCGTGTGCCAAAAATAGGCCGCGGACACAGCCGCGCCCAAAAATACCCGCCCGAAGGCCGGGGCGCCAAGTTCGTCCAGCGGAAAAAGGCCACAAAAACGGGTGGGCTATAGCCTTGGGGGGTGGGGCTGGCCAACTTCGTCCGCCGGACTCGGAATGGCGCGAGACTTTGCGAGGCGCCTCCGCGTGCCAAAAATAGGCCGCGTGCACAGGCGCGCCCAAAAATACCAGCACGAAGGCCGGGGCGCCAAGTTCGTCCAGCGGAAAAAGGCCACAAAAACGGGTGGGCTATAGCCGTGGGGGGTGGGGCTGGCCAACCGTCCGCCGGACTCGGAATGGCGCGAGACTTTGCGAGGCGCCTCCGTGTGCCAAAAATAGGACGCGGGCACAGCCACGCCTAAAAAATACCCGCCCGAAGGCCGGGCGCCAAGTTCGTCCAGCGGAAAAAGGCCACAAAACGGGTGGGCTATAGCCTTGGGGGTGGGGCTGGCCAACTTCGTCCGCGGACTCGGAATGGCGCGAGACTTTGCGAGCGCCTCCGTAAAAAAAAAAAAAAGGCCGCGGGCACAGCTGCGCCCAAAAAATACCCGCCCGAAGGCCGGGGCGCCAAGTTCGTCCAGCGGAAAAAGGCCACAAAAACGGGTGGGCTATAGCGTTGGGGGTGGGGCTGGCCAATCTCGTCCGCCCGGACTCGGAATGGCGCGAGACTTTGCGAGGCGCCTCCGTGTGCTAAAAATAGGCCGCTTGGGCACAGCCGCGCCCAAAAATACCCGCCCGAAGGCCGGGGCGCCAAGTTCGTCCAGCGGAAAAAGGCCACAAAAACGGGTGGGCTATAGCCTTGGGGGGGTGGGGCTGGCCAACTTCGTCCGCCTCGGAATGGCGGGAGACTTTGCGAGGCACCTCCGTGAGCCAGAAATAGGCCGCGGGCACAGCCGCGCCCAAAAATACCCGCCCGAAGGCCGGGGCGCCAAGTTCGTCCAGCGGAAAAAGGCCACAAAAACGGGTGGGCTATAGCCTTGGGGGGTAGGGCTGGCCAACCTCTGTCCGGCCGGACTCGGAATGGCGCGAGACTTTGCGAGGCGCCTCCGTGTGCCAAAAAAGGCCGCGGGCACAGCTGCGCCAAAAATACCCGCCCAAGGCCGGGCGCCAAGTTCGTCCAGCGGAAAAAGGGCAGAAAACCGGGTGGGCTATCGCCTTGGGGGGTGGGGCTGGCCGACTTCGTCCGCCGGACTCGGAATTGCGAGAGTCTTTGCGAGGCGTCTGCGTGTGCTAAAAATAGGCCACGGGCACAGCCGCGCCCAAAAATACCCGCCCGAAGGCCGGGGCGCCAAGTTCGTCCAGCGGAAAAAGGCCACAAAAACGGGTGGGCTATAGCCTTGGGGGTTGGGGCTGGCCAACTTCGTCCGCCGGACTCGGAATGGCGCGAGACTTTGCGAGACGCCTTCATGTGCCAAAAATAGGTTGCGGGCACAGCCGCGCCCAAAAATACCCTCCCGAAGGCCAGGGCGGCAAGTTCGTCCAGCGGAAAAAGGCCACAAAAACGGGTGGGCTATAGCCTTAGAGGTGGGGCTGGCCAACTTCGTCCGCCGGACTCGGAATGGCGCGAGACTTTGCGAGGCGCCTCCGTGTGCCAAAAATAGGACGCGGGCACAGCCGCGCCCAAAAATACCCGCCCGAAGGCCGGGGCGCCAAGTTCGTCCAGCGGAAAAAGGCCACAAAAACGGGTGGGCTATAGCCTTGGGGGGGTGGGCTGGCCAACCTCGTCCGGCGGGCTCGGAATGGCGCGAGACTTTGCGAGGCGCCTCCGTGTGCCAAAAAAAGGCCGCGGGCACAGCTGCGCCCAAAAATACCCGCCCGAAGGCCGGGCGCCAAGTTCGTCCAGCGGAAAAGGCCACAAAAACGGGTGGGCTATAGCCTTGGGGGTGGGGCTGGCCAAACCGTCCGCCCGGACTCGGAATGGGCGAGACTTTGCGAGGCGCCTCCGTGTGCTAAAAATAGGTCATGTGGGCACAGCCGCGCGCAAAAACACCCGCCCAAGGCCGGGCGCCAAGTTCGCCCAGCGGAAAAAGGCCACATACCCGGGTGGGCTATAGCCTTGGGGGTGGGGCTGGCCAACTCGTCCGCCGGACTCGGAATGGCGCGAGACTTTGCGAGGCGCCTCCGTGTGCTAAAAATAGCCGCGGGCACAGCCGCGCCGCAAAAACACCCGCCCGAAGGCCGGGCGCCAAGTTCGCCCAGCGGAAAAAGGCCACAAAAACGGGTGGGCTATAGCCTTGGGGGTGGGGATGGCCAACTCGTCCGCCGGACTCGGAATGGCGCGAGACTTTTCGAGGCGCCTCCGTGTGCCAAAATAAGTCGCGGGCACAGCCCGCCGCAAAATACCCGCCCGAAGGCCGGGCGCCAAGTTCGTCCCAGCGGAAAAAGGCCACAAAACGGGTGGGCTATAGCCTTGGGGGTGGGGCTGGCCAACGTCCGCTGGACTCGGAATGGCACGAGAGTTTGCGAGGCGCCTCCGTGTGCTAAAAATAGGCCGCGGCGGGCACAAAATTACCCGCCCGAAGGCCGGGCGCCAAGTTCGTCCAGCGGAAAAAGGCCACAAAACGGGTGGGCTATAGCCCTGGGGGTGGGGCTGGCCAACTCGTCCGCCGGACTCGGAATGGCACGAGACTTTGCGAGGCGCCTCTGTGTGCTAAAAATAGGTCATGGGCACAGCCGCGATAAAAACACCCGCCCGAAGGCCGGGCGCCAAGTTCGTCCAGCGGAAAAAGGCCACAAAAACGGGTGGGCTATAGCCTTGGGGGGTGGGGCTGGCCAACTCGTCCGCCGGACTCGGAATGGCGCGACACTTTGCGAGGCGCCTCCGTGTGCCAAAAATAGGCCGCGGGCACAGCCGCGCCCAAAAATACCCCGCCCGAAGGCCGGGCACCAAGTTCGCCCAGCGGAAAAAGGCCACAAAAACCGGTGGGCTATAGCCTTGGGGGTGGGGCTGGCCAACCGTCCCGCCGGACTCGGAATGGCGCGAGACTTTGCGAGGCACCTCCGTGTGCTGTGGGCCAGGCCGCAGCCACAGCCGCACCCAAAATTACCCGCCCGAAGGCCGGGCGCCAAGTTCGCCCAGCGGAAAAAGGCCACAAAAACGGGTGGGCTATAGCCTTGGGGGGTGGGGCTGGCCAACCCAGCAATCCGCCGGACTCGGAATGGCGCGAGACTTTGCGAGGCGCTTCCATGTGCCAAAAATAGGTCGCGGGCACAGCCGCGCCCAAAAATACCCGCCCTAAGGCCGGGGCGCCAAGTTCGTCCAGCGGAAAAAGGCCACAAAAACGGGTGGGCTATAGCCTTGGGGGGTGGGGCGTGCCAACTTCGTCCGCCGGACTCGGAATGGCGCGAGACTTTGCGAGGCGCCTCCGTGTGCCAAAAATAGGTCGCGGGCACAGCCGCGCCCAAAAATACCCGCCCGGAGGCCGGGACGCCAAGCTCGTCCAGCGGAAAATGGCCACAAAAACGGGTGGGCTATAGCCTTGGGGGGTGGGGCTGGACAACTTTTTCCGCCGGACTCGGAATGGCGCGAGACTTTGCGAGGCGCCTCCGTGTGCCAAAAATAGGCCGCGGGCACAGCCGCGCCCAAAAATACCCACCCGAAGGCCGGGGCGCCAAGTTCGCCCAGCGGAAAAAGGCCACAAAAACGGGTGGGCTATAGCCTTGGGGGGTGGGGCTGGCCAACTTCGTCCGCCGGACTCGGAATGGCGCGAGACTTTGCGAGGCGCCTCCGTGTGCTGTGGGCCAGGTCGCGGGCACAGCCGCGCCTAAAAATACACGCCCGGGAGGCCGGGACGCCACGCTCGTCCAGCGGAAAATGGCCACACAAACGGGTGGGCTATAGCCTGGGGGGGTGGGGCTGGACAACTTTGTCCGCCGGACTCGGAATGGCGCGAGACTTTGCGAGGCGCCTCCGTGTGCCAAAAATAGGCCATGGGCACAGCCGCGCCCAAAAATACCCACCCAAGGCCGGGCGCCAAGTTCGTCCAGCGGAAAAAGGCCACAAAAACTGGTGGGCTATAGCCTTGGGGGGTGGGCCTGGCCAACTTCGTCCGCTTGACTCGGAATGGCGCGAGATTTTGCGAGGCACCTCCGTGTGCCAAAAAAAGGCCGCAGGCACAGCCGCGCACAAAAATACCCGCCCGAAGGCCGGGGCGCCAAGTTCGTCCAGCGGAAAAAGGCCACAAAAACGGGTGGGCTATAGCCTGGGGGGTGGGGCTGGCCAACTTCGTCCGCCCGGACTCGGAATGGCGCGAGACTTTGCGAGGCTCCTCCGTGTGCCAAAAATACGCCGCGGGCACAGCCTCGCCTAAAAATACCCACCCCAAGCCCGGTGCGCCAAGTTCGACAAGCGCACAAAGGCCACAAAACGGGTGGGCTATAGCCTTGGGGGTGGGGCTGGCCAACTCGTCCGCCGGACTCGGAATGGCGCGAGACTTTGCGAGGCACCTCCGTGTGCCAAAAATAGTCCGCGGACACAGCCGCGCCAAAAATACCCGCCCAAGGCCGGGGCACCAAGTTCGTCCAGCGGAAAAAGGCCACAAAAACGGGTGGGCTATAGCCCTGGGGGGTGGGGCTGGCCAACTTCGTCCGCCGGACTCGGAATGGCGCGAGACTTTGCGAGGCGCCTCCGTGCGCCAAAAATAGGCCGCGGGCACAGCCGCGCCCAAAAACACCCGCCCGAAGGCCGGGGCGCCAAGTTCACCCAGCGGAAAAAGGCCACAAAAACGGGTGGGCTATAGCCTTGGGGGGTGGGGCTGGCCAACTTCGTCCGCCGGACTCGGTATGGCGCGAGACTTTTCGAGGCGCCTCCGTGTGCCAAAAATAGGTCGCGGGCACAGCCGCGCGCAAAAATACCGGCCCGGAGGCCGGTGCGCCAAGTTCGTCCAGCGGAAAAAGGCCACAAAAACGGGTGGGCTATAGCCTTGGGGGGTGGGGCTGGCCAAATTCGTCCGCCGGACTCGGAATGGCGCGAGACTTTGCGAGGCGCCTCGGTGTGCCAAAAATAGGCCGTTGGGCGGTGGGGCTGGCCAACTTCGTCCGCCGGACTCGGAATGGCGCGAGACTTTGCGAGGCACCTCCGTGTGCCAAAAATAGGCCGCGGGCACAGCCGCGCCCAAAAATACCCGCCCGAAGGCCGGGGCGCCAAGTTCGTCTAGCGGAAAAAGGCCACAAAAACGGGTGGGCTATAGCCTTGGGGGGTGGGGCTGGCCAACTTCGTCCACCGGACTCGGAATGGCGTGAGACATTGCGAGGCGCCTCCGTGTGCTAAAAATAGGCCGCGGGCACAGCCGCGCCCAAAAATACCCGCCCGAAGGCCGGGCGCCAAGTTTGTCCAGCGGAAAAGGCCACAAAACGGGTGGGCTATAGCCTTGGGGGTGGGGCTGGCCAACTTCGTCCGCGGACTCGGAATGGCGCGAGACTTTGCGAGGCGCCTCCGTGTGCAAAAATAGGCCGCGGGCACAGCCGCACCCAAAAACACCCGCCCCAAGGCCGGGCGCCAAGTTCGCCCAGCGGAAAAAGGCCACAAAAACGGGTGGGCTATAGCCTTGGGGGTGGGGCTGGCCAACTCGTCCGCCGGACTCGGTATGGCGCGAGACTTTTCGAGGCGCCTCCGTGTGCAGAAATAGGTCGCTGGGCACAGCCGCTGAAAAATACCCGCCCGAAGGCCGGGCGCCAAGTTCGTCCAGCGGAAAAAGGCCACAAAACGGGTGGGCTATAGCCTTGGGGGTGGGCTGGCCAACCGTCCGCTGGACTCGGAATGGCACGAGACTTTGCGAGGCACCTCCGTGTGTGCTAAAAATAGGCCGCGGGCACAGCCGCGCCCAAAAATACCCGCCCGAAGGCCGGGCGCCAAGTTGGCCCAGCGGAAAAAGGCCACAAAAACGGGTGGGCTATAGCCTTGGGGGTGGGGCTGGCCAATCTCGTCCGCCGGACTCGGAATGGCGCGAGACTTTGCAGGCGCCTCCGTGTGCCAAAACTGGCCGCGGACACAGCTGCGCCCAAGAAAACCCGCCCGAAGGCCGGGGCGCCAAGTTCGTCCAGCGGAAAAAGGCCACAAAAACGGGTGGGCTATAGCCTTGGGGGGTGGGGCTGGCCAACTTCGTCCGCCGGACTCGGAATGGCGCGAGACTTTGCGAGGCGCCTCCGTGTGCCAAAAACTGGCCGCGGACACAGCTGCGCCCAAGAAAACCCGCCCGAAGGCCGGGGCGCCAAGTTCGTCCAGCGGAAAAAGGCCACAAAAACGGGTGGGCTATAGCCTTGGGGGGTGGGGCTGGCCAACCCGTCCCGCCGGACTCGGAATGCCGCGAGACTTTGCGAGGCGCCTCCGTGTGCAAAAAACAGGCCGCTGTCACAGCCGCGCCCAAAAAAACCCGCCCGAAGGTCGGGTCGCCAAGTTCGTCCAGCCGAAAAAGGCCACAAAAATGGGTGGGCTATAGCCTTGGGGGGGGGGGCTGGCCAACTTCGTCCGCCGGACTCGGTATGGCGCGAGACTTTTCGAGGCGCCTCCGTGTGTATAAAAAAATAGGTCGCGGCACAGCCCGCGCGCAAAAATACCAGCCCGAAGGCCGGGCGCCAAGTTCTGGCCCAGCGGAAAAAGGCCACAAAAACGGGAGGGCTATAGCCTTGGGGGGTGGGGCTGGCCAACAACGTCCGCAGGACTCGGAATAGCACGAGAGTTTGCGAGGCGCCTCCGTGTGCTAAAAATAGGCCATGGGCACAGCTACGCCCAAAAATACGGCCCAAGGCCGGGCGCCAAGTTCGTCCAGCGGAAAAAGGCCACAAAAACGGGTGGGCTATAGCCTTGGGGGGTGGGGCTGGCCAACTTCGTCCGCTGGACTCGGAATGGCCCGAGACTTTGCGAGGCGCCTCCGTCTGCCAAAAATAGGCCACGGGCACAGCCGCGAACAAAAATACCCGCCCGAATGCCGGGGCACCAAGTTCGTCCAGACGAAAAAGGCGACAAAATCGGGTGGGCTATAGCCTTGGGGGGTGGGGCTGGCCAACCGTCCGCGGACTCGGAATGGCGTGAGACATTGCGAGGCGCCTCCGTGTGCTAAAAATAGGCCGCGGGCACAGCGCGCCTAAAAAAATACCCGCCCGAAGGCCGGGCGCCAAGTTTGTCCAGCGGAAAAAGGCCACAAAAACGGGTGGGCTATAGCCTTGGGGGTGGGGCTGGCCAACCGTCCGCCGGACTCGGAATGGCGCGAGACTTGCGAGGCGCCTCCGTGTGCCAAAAATAGGCGCGGGCACAGCCGCACCCAAAAACACCCGCCCGAAGGCCGGGCGCCAAGTTCGCCCAGCGGAAAAAGGCCACAAAACGGGTGGGCTATAGCCTTGGGGGTGGGGCTGGCCAACTTCGTCCGCCGGACTCGGTATGGCGCGAGACTTTCGAGGCGCCTCCGTGCCAGAAATAGGTCGCGGGCACAGCCGCGCGAAAAATACCCGCCCAAGGCCGGGCGCCAAGTTCGCCCAGCGGAAAAAGGCCACAAAAACGGGTGGGCTATAGCCTTGGGGGTGGGGCTGGCCAACCGTCCGCTGGACTCGGAATGGCACGAGACTTTGCGAGGCACCTCCGTGTGCTAAAAATAGGCCGCGGGCACAGCCGCGCCAAAAATACCCGCCCGAAGGCCGGGCGCCAAGTTCGCCCAGCGGAAAAGGCCACAAAAACGGGTGGGCTATAGCTTTGGGGGGTGGGGCTGGCCAACTTCGTCCGCCGGACTCGGAATGGCGCGAGACTTTGCGAGGCGCCTCCGTGTGCCAAAAACTGGCCGCGGACACAGCTGCGCCCAAGAAAACCCGCCCGAAGGCCGGGGCGCCAAGTTCGTCCAGCCGAAAAAGGCCACAAAAACCGGTGGGCTATAGCCTTGGGAGGTGGGGCTGGCCAACTTCGTCAGCCGGACTCGGAATGGCGCGAGACTTTGCGAGGCGCCTCCGTGTGCCAAAAACTGGCCGCGGACACAGCTGCGCCCAAGAAAACCCGCCCGAAGGCCGGGGCGCCAAGTTCGTCCAGCGGAAAAAGGCCACAAAAACGGGTGGGCTATAGCCTTGGGGGGTGGGGCTGGCCAACTTCGTCCGCCGGACTCGGAATGCCGCGAGACTTTGCGAGGCGCCTCCGTGTGCAAAAAATAGGCCGCAGGCACAGCCGCGCCCCAAAAAACCCGCCCGAAGGTCGGGTCGCCAAGTTCGTCCAGCCGAAAAAGGCCACAAAAATGGGTGGGCTATAGCCTTGGGGGGTGGGGCTGGCCAACTTCGTCCGCCGGACTCGGTATGGCGCGAGACTTTTCGAGGCGCCTCCGTGTGCCAAAAATAGGTCGCGGGCACAGCCGCGCGCAAAAATACCAGCCCGAAGGCCGGGGCGCCAAGTTCGTCCAGCGGAAAAAGGCCACAAAAACGGGTGGGCTATAGCCTTGGGGGGTGGGGCTGGCCAACTTCGTCCGCTGGACTCGGAATAGCACGAGAGTTTGCGAGGCGCCTCCGTGTGCTAAAAATAGGCCGCGGGCACAGCTACGCCCAAAAATACCGGCCCGAAGGCCGGGGCGCCAAGTTCGTCCAGCGGAAAAAGGCCACAAAAACGGGTGGGCTATAGCCTTGGGGGGTGGGGCTGGCCAACTTCGTCCGCTGGACTCGGAATGGCACGAGACTTTGCGAGGCGCCTCCGTGTGCTAAAAATAGGCCACGGGCACAGCCGCGACCAAAAATACCCGCCCGAAGGCCGGGGCACCAAGTTCGTCCAGAGGAAAAAGGCCACAAAAACGGGTGGGCTATAGCCTTGGGGGGTGGGGCTGGCCAACTTCGTCCGCCGGACTCGGAATGGCGTGAGACATTGCGAGGCGCCTCCGTGTGCTAAAAATAGGCCGCGGGCACAGCCGCGCCCAAAAATACCCGCCCGAAGGCCGGGGCGCCAAGTTTGTCCAGCGGAAAAAGGCCACAAAAACGGGTGGGCTATAGCCTTGGGGGGTGGGGCTGGCCAACTTCGTCCGCCGGACTCGGAATGGCGCGAGACTTTGCGAGGCGCCTCCGTGTGCCAAAAATAGGCCGCGGGCACAGCCGCACCCAAAAACACCCGCCCGAAGGCCGGGGCGCCAAGTTCGCCCAGCGGAAAAAGGCCACAAAAACGGGTGGGCTATAGCCTTGGGGGGTGGGGCTGGCCAACTTCGTCCGCCGGACTCGGTATGGCGCGAGACTTTTCGAGGCGCCTCCGTGTGCCAGAAATAGGTCGCGGGCACAGCCGCGCGAAAAAATACCCGCCCGAAGGCCGGGGCGCCAAGTTCGTCCAGCGGAAAAAGGCCACAAAAACGGGTGGGCTATAGCCTTGGGGGGTGGGGCTGGCCAACTTCGTCCGCTGGACTCGGAATGGCACGAGACTTTGCGAGGCACCTCCGTGTGCTAAAAATAGGCCGCGGGCACAGCCGCGCAAAAAAAATACCGCCCAAGGCCGGGCGCCAAGTTCGTCCAGCGGAAAAGGCCACAAAAACGGGTGGGCTATAGCCTTGGGGGTGGGGCTGGCCAACTCGTCCGCCGGACTCGGAATGGCGCGAGACTTTGCGAGGCGCCTCCGTGCCAAAACTGGCCGCGGACACAGCTGCGCTAAGAAATACCCGCCCGAAGGCCGGGGCGCCAAGTTCGTCCAGCCGAAAAAGGCCACAAAAACCGGTGGGCTATAGCCTTGGGAGGTGGGGCTGGCCAACTTCGTCAGCCGGACTCGGAATGGCGCGAGACTTTGCGAGGCGCCTCCGTGTGCCAAAAACTGGCCGCGGACACAGCTGCGCCCAAGAAAACCCGCCCGAAGGCCGGGGCGCCAAGTTCGTCCAGCGGAAAAAGGCCACAAAAACGGGTGGGCTATAGCCTTGGGGGGTGGGGCTGGCCAACTTCGTCCGCCGGACTCGGAATGCCGCGAGACTTTGCGAGGCGCCTCCGTGTGCAAAAAATAGGCCGCAGGCACAGCCGCGCCCCAAAAAACCCGCCCGAAGGTCGGGTCGCCAAGTTCGTCCAGCCGAAAAAGGCCACAAAAACGGGTGGGCTATAGCCTTGGGGGGTGGGGCTGGCCAACTTCGTCAGCCGGACTCGGAATGGCGCGAGACTTTGCGAGGCGCCTCCGTGTGCCAAAAATAGGCCGCGGGCACAGCCGCGCCCAAAAAAACCCGCCCGAAGGCCGGGGCGCCAAGTTCGTCCAGCGGAAAAAGGCCACAAAAACGGGTGGGCTATAGCCTTGGGGGGTGGGGCTGGCCAACTTCGTCCGCCGGACTCGGAATGGCACGAGACTTTGCGAGGCGCCTCCGTGTGCGAAAAATAGGCCGTGGGCACAGCCGCGCCCAAAAACACCCGCCCGAAGGCCGGGGCGCCAAGTTCGCCCAGCGGAAAAAGGCCACAAAAACGGGTGGGCTATAGCCTTGGGGGGTGGGGATGGCCAACTTCGTCCGCCGGACTCGGTATGGCGCGAGACTTTTCGAGGCGCCTCCGTGTGCCAAAAATAGGTCGCGGGCACAGCCGCGCGCAAAAATACCCGCCCGAAGGCCGGGGCGCCAAGTTCGTCCAGCGGAAAAAGGCCACAAAAACGGGTGGGCTATAGCCTTGGGGGGTGGGGCTGGCCAACTTCGTCCGCTGGACTCGGAATAGCACGAGAGTTTGCGAGGCGCCTCCGTGTGCTAAAAATAGGCCGCGGTCACAGCCGCGCCCAAAAATACCCGCCCGAAGGCCGGGGCGCCAAGTTCGTCCAGCGGAAAAAGGCCACAAAAACGGGTGGGCTATAGCCTTGGGGGGTGGGGCTGGCCAACTTCGTCCGCTGGACTCGGAATGGCACGAGACTTTGCGAGACGCCTCCGTGTGCTAAAAATAGGCCGCGGCCACAGCCGCGCCCAAAAATACCCGCCCGAAGGCCGGGGCGCCAAGTTCGTCCAGCGGAAAAAGGCCACAAAAACGGGTGGGCTATAGCCTTGGGGGGTGGGGCTGGCCAACTTCGTCCGCCGGACTCGGAATGGCGCGAGACTTTGCGAGGCGCCTCCGTGTGCCAAAAATAGGCCGCGGGCACAGCCGCGACCAAAAACACCCGCCCGAAGGCCGGGGCACCAAGTTCGCCCAGCGGAAAAAGGCCACAAAAACGGGTGGGCTATAGCCTTGGGGGGTGGGGCTGGCCAACTTCGTCCGCCGGACTCGGTATGGCGCGAGACTTTTCGAGGCGCCTCCGTGTGCCAAAAATAGGTCGCGGGCACAGCCGCGCGAAAAAATACCCGCCCGAAGGCCGGGGCGCCAAGTTCGTCCAGCGGAAAAAGGCCACAAAAACGGGTGGGCTATAGCCTTGGGGGGTGGGGCTGGCCAACTTCGTCCGCTGGACTCGGAATGGCACCAGACTTTGCGAGGCGCCTCCGTGTGCTAAAAATAGGCCGCGGGCACAGCCGCGCCCAAAAATACCCGCCCGAAGGCCGGGGCGCCAAGTTCGTCCAGCGGAAAAAGGCCACAAAAACGGGTGGGCTATAGCCTTGGGGGGTGGGGCTGGCCAACTTCGTCCGCCGGACTCGGAATGGCGCGAGACTTTGCGAGGCGCCTCCGTGTGCCAAAAACTGGCCGCGGACACAGCTGCGCCCAAGAAAACCCGCCCGAAGGCCGGGGCGCCAAGTTCGTCCAGCCGAAAAAGGCCACAAAAACGGGTGGGCTATAGCCTTGGGGGGTGGGGCTGGCCAACTTCGTCAGCCGGACTCGGAATGGCGCGAGACTTTGCGAGGCACCTCTGTGTGCCAAAAATAGGCCGCGGGCACAGCCGCGCCCAAAAATACCCGCCCGAAGGCCGGGGCGCCAAGTTCGTCCAGCGGAAAAAGGCCACAAAAACGGGTGGGCTATAGCCTTGGGGGGTGGGGCTGGCCAACTTCGTCCGCCGGACTCGGAATGCCGCGAGACTTTGCGAGGCGCCTCCGTGTGCCAAAAATAGGCCGTAGGCACAGCCGCGCCCCAAAAAACCCGCCCAAATGCCGGGGCGCCAAGTTCGTCCAGCCGAAAAAGGCCACAAAAACGGGTGGGCTATAGCCTTGGGGGGTGGGGCTGGCCAACTTCGTCAGCCGGACTCGGAATGGCGCGAGACTTCATGAGGCGCCTCCTTGTGCCAAAAATAGGCCATGGCACAGCCGCGCCCAATAAAACCCGCCCTAAGGCTGGGGCGCCAAGTTCGTCCAGCGGAAAAAGGCCACAAAAACGGGTGGCCTATAGCCTTGGGGGGTGGGGCTGGCCAACTTCGTCCGCCGGACTCGGAATGGTGCAAGATTTTGCGAGGCGTCTCCGTGTGCCAAAAATAGGTCATGGGCAGAGCCGCGCCAAAAATACCCGCCCGAAGGCCGGGCGCCAAGTTCGTCCAGCGGAAAAGGCCACAAAACGGGTGGGCTATAGCCTTGGGGGTGGGGCTGGCCAACCGTCGTCCGCCGGACTCGAATGCCGCGAGACTTTGCGAGGCGCCTCCGTGTGCCAAAAATAGGCCGCAGGCACAGCCGCGCCCAAAAATTACCCGCCCGAAGGCGGGGCGCCAAGTCTGGCCCAGCGGAAAAAGGCCACAAAAACGGGTGGGCTATAGCCTTGGGGGGTGGGGCTGGCCAACATCGTCCGCCGGGCTCGGAATGGCGCGAGACTTTGCGAGGCGCCTCCATGTGCCAAAAACTGGCCGCGGACACAGCTGCGCCCAAGAAAACCCGCCCGAAGGCCAGGGCGCCAAGTTCGTCCAGCCGAAAAAGGCCACAAAAACGGGTGGGCTATAGCCTTGGGAGGTGGGGCTGGCCAACTTCGTCAGCCGGACTCGGAATGGTGCGAGACTTTGCGAGGCACCTCTGTGTGCCAAAAATAGGCCGCGGGCACAGCCGCGCCCAAAAATACCCGTCCGAAGGCCGGGGCGCCAAGTTCGTCCAGCGGAAAAAGGCCACAAAAACGGGTGGGCTATAGCCTTGGGGGGTGGGGCTGGCCAACTTCGTCCGCCGGACTCGGAATGCCGCGAGACTTTCCGAGGCGCCTCCGTGTGCCAAAAATAGGCCGCAGGCACAGCCGTGCCCCAAAAAACCCGCCCGAAGGCCGGGGCGCCAAGTTCGTCCAGCCGAAAAAGGCCACAAAAACGGGTGGGCTATAGCCTTGGGGGGTGGGGCTGGCCAACTTCGTCAGCCGGACTCGGAATTGCGCGAGACTTTGCGAGGCGCCTCCGTGTGCCAAAAATAGGCCGCGGGCACAGCCGCGCCCAAGAAAACCCGCCCGAAGGCTGGGGCGCCAAGTTCGTCCAGCGGAAAAAGGCCACAAAAACGGGTGGCCTATAGCCTTGGGGGGTGGGGCTGGCCAACTTCGTCCGCCGGACTCGGAATGGTGCAAGATTTTGCGAGGCGCCTCCGTGTGCCAAAAATAGGCCGCGGGCAGAGCCGCGCCCGAAAATACCCGCCCGAAGATCGGGGCGCCAAGTTCGTCCAGCGGAAAAAGGCCACAAAAACGGGTGGGCTATAGCCTTGGGGGGTGGGGCTGGCCAACTTCGTCCGCCGGACTCGGAATGCCGCGAGACTTTGCGAGGCGTCTCCGTGTGCCAAAAATAGGCCGCAGGCACAGCCGCGCCCAAAAATACCCGCCCGAAGGGCGGGGAGCCATGTTCGTCCAGCGGAAAAAGGCCACAAAAACGGGTGGGCTATAGCTTTGGGGGGTGGGGCTGGCCAACTTCGTCAGCCGGAATCGGAAGGGCGCGCGAATTTGTGAGGCACCTCCGTGTGCCAAAAATAGGCCGTGGGCACAGCCGCGCCAAAAAATACCCGCCCGAAGGCCGGGGCGCCAAGTTCGTCCAGCGGAAAAAGGCCACAAAAACGGGTGGGCTATAGCCTTGGGGGGTGGGGCTGGCCAACTTCGTCCGCCGGACTCGGAATGGCGCGAGACTTTGCGAGGCGCCGCCGTGTGCCAAAAATAGGCCGCAGGCACAGCCGCGCCCCAAAAAACCCGCCCGAAGGCCGGGGCGCCAAGTTCGTCCAGCCGAAAAAGGCCACAAAAACGGGTGGGCTATAGCCTTGGGGGGTGGGGCTGGCCAGAAACGTCCGCCGGAATCGGAATGGCGCGATACTTGGCGAGGCGCCGCCGTGTGCAAAAATAGGCCGCAGGCACAGCCGCGCCCCAAAAACCCGCCCAAGGCCGGGCGCCAAGTTCGTCCAGCCGAAAAAGGCCACAAAACGGGTGGCTATAGCCTTGGGGGTGGGGCTGGCCAACTTCGTCAGCCGGACTCGGAATGGCGCGAGACTTTGCGAGGTGCCTCCGTGTGCCAAAAATAGGCCGCGGGCACAGCCGTGCCCAAGAAAACCCGCCCGAAGGCCGGGGCGCCAAGTTCGTCCAGCCGAAAAAGGCCACAAAAACGGGTGGGCTATAGCCTTGGTGGGTGGGCTATAGCCTTGGTAGGTGGGGCTGGCCAACTTCGTCAGCCGGACTCGGAACGGCGCGAGACTTTGCGAGGCGCCTCTGTGTGCAAAAAATAGGCCGCAGGCACAGCCGCGCCCAAAAATACCCGCCCGAAGGCCGGGGCGCCAAGTTCGTCCAGCGGAAAAAGGCCACAAAAACGGGTGCGCTATAGCCTTGGGGGGTGGGGCTGGCCCACTTCGTCAGCCGGACTCGGAATGGCGCGAGACTTTGCGAGGCACCTCCGTGTGCCAAAAATAGGCCGCGGGCACAGCCGCGCCCAAAAATACCCGCCCGAAGGCCGGGGCGCCAAGTTCGTCCAGCGGAAAAATGCCACAAAAACGGGTGGGCTATAGCTTTGGGGGGTGGGGCTGGCCAACTTCGTCA
Organism: Citrus cavaleriei; assembly: GCA_030448935.1. NCBI lineage: Eukaryota > Viridiplantae > Streptophyta > Magnoliopsida > Sapindales > Rutaceae > Citrus > Citrus cavaleriei. The sequence continues at coordinate 64,808 of JAUJEM010000086.1, forward strand.
GCCGGACTCGGAATGGCGCGCGAATTTGCGAGGCGCCTCCGTGTGCCAAATATAGGCCGCGGGCACAGCCGCGCCCAAAAATACCTGCCCGAAGGCCGGGGCGGCAAGTTCGTCCAACGGAAAAAGGCCACAAAAACGGGTGGGCTATAGCCTTGGGGGGTGGGGCTGGCAAACTTCGTCCGCCGGACTCGGAATGGCGCGAGACTTTGCGAGGCGCCTCCGTGTGCCAAAAATAGTCCGCAGGCACAGCCGCGCCCAAAAATACCCGCCCGAAGGGCGGGGCGCCAAGTTCGTCCAGCGGAAAAAGGCCACAAAAACGGGTGGGCTATAGCCTTGGGGGGTGGGGCTGGCCAACTTCGTCCGCCGGACTCGGAATGGCGCGAGACTTTGCGAGGCACCTCCATGTGCCAAAAACTGGCCGCGGACACAGCTGCGCCCAAGAAAACCCGCCCGAAGGCCGGGGCGCCAAGTTCGTCCAGCCGAAAAAGGCCACAAAAACGGGTGGGCTATAGCCTTGGGAGGTGGGGCTGGCCAACTTCGTCAGCCGGACTCGGAATGGCGCGAGACTTTGCGAGGCACCTCTGTGTGCCAAAAATAGGCCGCGGGCACAGCCGCGCCCAAAAATACCCGCCCGAAGGCCGGGGCGCCAAGTTCGTCCAGCGGAAAAAGGCCACAAAAACGGGTGGGCTATAGCCTTGGGGGGTGGGGCTGGCCAACTTCGTCCGCCGGATTCGGATTGCCGCGAGACTTTGCGAGGTGCCTCCGTGTGCCAAAAATAGGCCGCAGGCACAGCCGCGCCCCAAAAAACCCGCCCGAAGGCCGGGGCGCCAAGTTCGTCCAGCCGAAAAAGGCCACAAAAACGGGTGGGCTATAGCCTTGGGGGGTGGGGCTGGCCAACTTCGTCAGCCGGACTCGGAATGGCGCGAGACTTTGCGAGGCGCCTCCGTGTGCCAAAAATAGGCCGCGGGCACAGCCGCGCCCAAGAAAACCCGGCCGAAGGCTGGGGCGCCAAGTTCGTCCAGCGGAAAAAGGCCACAAAAACGGGTGGCCTATAGCCTTGGGGGTGGGGCTGGCCAACTCGTCCGCCCGGACTCGGAATGGTGCAAGATTTTGCAGGCGCCTCCGTGTGCCAAAAATAGGCCTTGGGCAGAGCCGCGCCAAAATACCCGCCCAAGGCCGGGCGCCAAGTTCGTCCAGCGGAAAAAGACCACAAAAACGGGTGGGCTATAGCCTTGGGGGTGGGGCTGGCCAACCGTCCGCCGGACTCGGAATGCCGCGAGACTTTGCGAGGCGCCTCCGTGTGCCAAAAATAGGCCGCAGGCACAGCCGCGCCCAAAAAAACCCTCCCGAAGGGCGGTGCGCCAAGTTCGTCCAGCGGAAAAAGGCCACAAAAACGGGTGGGCTATAGCCTTGGGGGGTGGGGCTGGCCAACTTCGTCCGCCGGACTCGGAATGGCGCGAGACTTTGCGAGGCGCCTCCGTGTGCCAAAAATAGTCCGCGGGCACAGCCGCGCCCAAAAAAACCCTCCCGAAGGCCGGGGCGCCAAGTTCGTCCTGCCGAAAAAGGCCACAAAAACGGGTGGGCTATAGCCTTGGGGGGTGGGGCTGGCAAACATCGTCAGCCGGACTCGGAATGGTGCGAGACTTTGCGAGGCGCCTCCGTGTGCCAAAAATAGGCCGCAGTCACAGCCGCGCCCAAAAATACCCGCCCGAAGGGCGGGGCGCCAAGTTCGTCCAGCGGAAAAAGGCCACAAAAACGGGTGGGCTATAGCCTTGGGGGGTGGGGCTGGCCAACTTCGTCCGCCGGACTCGGAATGGCGCGAGACTTTGCGAGGCGCCTCCATGTGCTAGAAACTGGCCGCGGACACAGCTGCACCCAAGAAAACCCGCCCGAAGGCCGGGGCGCCAAGTTCGTCCAGCCGAAAAATGCCACAAAAACGGGTGGGCTATAGCCTTGGGAGGTGGGGCTGGCCAACTTCGTCAGCCGGACTCGGAATGGCGCGAGACTTTGCGAGGCACCTCTGTGTGCCAAAAATAGGCCGCGGGCACAGCCGCGCCCAAAAATACCCGCCCGAAGGCCGGGGCGCCAAGTTCGTTCAGCGGAAAAAGGCCACAAAAACGGGTGGGCTATAGCCTTGGGGGGTGGGGCTGGCCAACTTCGTCCGCCGGACTCGGAATGCCGCGAGATTTTGCGAGGCGCCTCCGTGTGCCAAAAATAGGCCGCAGGAACAGCCGCGCCCCAAAAAACCTGCCCGAAGGCCGGGGCGCCAAGTTCGTCCAGCCGAAAAAGGCCACAAAAACGGGTGGGCTATAGCCTTGGGGGGTGGGGCTGGCCAACTTCGTAAGCCGGACTCGGAATGGCGCGAGACTTTGCGAGGCGCCTCCGTGTGCCAAAAATAGGCCGCGGGCACAACCGCGCCCAAGAAAACCCGCCTGAAGGCTGGGGCGCCAAGTTCGTCCAGCGGAAAAAGGCCACAAAAACGGGTGGCCTATAGCCTTGGGGGGTGGGGCTGGCCAACTTTGTCCGCCGGACTCGGAATGGTGCAAGATTTTGCGAGGCGCCTCCGTGTGCCAAAAATAAACCGCGGGCAGAGCCGCGCCCGAAAATACCCGCCCGAAGGCCGGGGCGCCAAGTTCGTCCAGCGGAAAAAGGCCACAAAAACGGGTGGGCTATAGCCTTGGGGGGTGGGGCTGGCCAACTTCGTCCGCCGGACTCGGAATGGCGCGAGACTTTGCGAGGCGCCTCCGTGTGCCAAAAATAGTCCGCGGGCACAGCCGCGCCCAAAAAAACCCTCCCGAAGGCCGGGGCGCCAAGTTCGGCCTGCCGAAAAAGGCCACAAAAACGGGTGGGCTATAGCCTTGGGGGGTGGGGCTGGCAAACATCGTCAGCCGGACTCGGAATGGCGTGAGACATTGCGAGGCGCCGTGTGCCAAAAATAGGACGCAGGCACAGCCGCGCCCCAAAAAACCCGCCCGAAGGCCGGGGCGCCAAGTTCGTCCAGCCGAAAAAGGCCACAAAAACGGGTGGGCTATAGCCTTGGGGGGTGGGGCTGGCCAACTTCGTCAGCCGGACTCGGAATGGCGCGAGACTTTGCGAGGCGCCTCCGTGTGCCAAAAATAGGCCGCGGGCACAGCCGTGCCCAAGAAAACCCGCCCGAAGGCCGGGGCGCCAAGTTCGTCCAGCCGAAAAAGGCCACAAAAACGGGTGGGCTATAGCCTTGGTGGGTGGGCTATAGCCTTGGTAGGTGGGGCTGGCCAACTTCGTAAGCCGGACTCGGAATGGCGCGAGACTTTGCGAGGCGCCTCCGTGTGCCAAAAATAGGCCGCGGGCACAACCGCGCCCAAGAAAACCCGCCTGAAGGCTGGGGCGCCAAGTTCGTCCAGCGGAAAAAGGCCACAAAAACGGGTGGCCTATAGCCTTGGGGGGTGGGGCTGGCCCACTTCGTCAGCCGGACTCGGAATGGCGCGAGACTTTGCGAGGCACCTCCGTGTGCCAAAAATAGGCCGCGGGCACAGCCGCGCCCAAAAATACCCGCCCGAAGGCCGGGGCGCCAAGTTCGTCCAGCGGAAAAATGCCACAAAAACGGGTGGGCTATAGCTTTGGGGGGTGGGGCTGGCCAACTTCGTCAGCCGGACTCGGAATGGCGCGCGAATTTGCGAGGCGCCTCCGTGTGCCAAAAATAGGCCGCGGACACAGCCACGCCCAAGAAAACCCGCCCGAAGGCCGGGGAGCCAAGTTCGTCCAACGGAAAAAGGCCACAAAAACGGGTGGGATATAGCCTTGGGGGGTGGGGCTGGCAAACTTCGTCCGCCGGACTCGGAATGGCGCGAGACTTTGCGAGGCGCCTCCGTGTGCCAAAAATAGGCCGCGGGCACAGCCGCGCCCAAAAATACCCGCCCGATGCCCGGGGCGCCAAGTTCGTCCAACGGAAAAAGGCCACAAAAACGGGTGGGCTATAGCCTTGGGGGGTGGGGCTGGCCAACTTCGTCCGCCGGACTCGGAATGGCGCGAGACTTTGCGAGTCGCCTCCGTGTGCCAAAAATAGGCCGCGGGCACAGCCACGCCCAAGAAAACCCGCCCGAAGGCCGGGGCGCCAAGTTCGTCCAGCGGAAAAAGGCCACAAAAACGGGTGGGCTATAGCCTTGGGGGGTGGGGCTGGCAAACAACGTCCGCCGGACACGGAATGGCGCGAGACTTTGCGAGGCACCTCCTTGTGCCGAAAATAGGCCGTGGCCACAGCCGCGCCCAAAATACCCGCCCGAAGGCCGGGCGCCAAGTTCGTCCAGCGGTTAAAGGCCACTAAAACGGGTGGGCTGGAGCCTTGGGGGTGGGGCTGGCCAACCCGTCCGCGGACTCGGAATGGTGCGAGACTTTGCGAGGCGCCTCCGTGTGCCAAAAATAGGCCGCGGGCACAGCTGCGCCCAAAGGCCGCCCGAAGGCCGGGGCGCCAAGTTCGTCCAGCGGAAAAAGGCCACAAAAACGGGTGGGCTATAGCCTTGGGGGGTGGGGCTGGCCAACTTCGTCCGCCGGACTCGGAATGGCGCGAGACTTTGCGAGGCGCCTCCGTGTGGCAAAAATAGGCCGCAGGCACAGCCGCGCCCAAAAATACCCGCCCGAAGGCCGGGGCGCCAAGTTCGTCCAGCGGAAAAAGGCCACAATAACGGGTGGGCTATAGCCTTGGGGGGTGGGGCTGGCCAACCGTCCCGCCGGACTCGGAATGGCGCGAGACTTTGCGAGGCACCTCCGTGTGGTAAAAATAGGCCGCGGGCACAGCCGCGCCCAAAAATACCTGCCCGAAGGCCGGGGCGCCAAGTTCGTCCAGCGAAAAAAGGCCACCAAAACGGGTGGGCTATAGCCTTGGGGGGTGGGGCTGGCCAGCTTCGTCCGCCGGACTCGGAATGGCGCGAGAATTTGCGAGGCGCCTCCGTGTGCCAAAAATAGGCCGCGGGCACAGCCGCGCCCAAAAATACCCGCCCGAAGGCCGGGGCGCAAAGGTCGTCCAGCGGAAAAAGGCCACAAAACGGATGGGCTATAGCCTTGGGGTGTGGGGCTGGCCAACTTCGTCCGCCGGACTCGGAATGGCGCCAGACTTTGCGAGGCGCCTCCGTGTGCCAAAAATAGGCCGCGGGCACAGCCGCGCCCAAAAATACCGCGCCGAAGGCCGGGCGCCAAGTTCGTCCAGCGGAAAAGGCCAGAAAAACGGGTGGCCTATAGCCTTGGGAGGTGGGGCTGCCCCCGCCCGACCGGCCGGACTCGGAATGGCACGAGACTTTGCGAGCCTACCCCGTGTGCCAAAAATAGGCCACGGGCTCAGCCGCGCCCAAAAATACCCGCCCGAAGGCCGGGGCGCCAAGTTCGTCCAGCGGAAAAAGTCTACAAAAACAGGTGGGCTATAGCCTTGGGGGGTGGGGCTGGCCAACTTCGTCCGCCGGACTCGGAATGGCGCGAGACTTTGCGAGGCGCCTCTGTGTGCCGAAAATAGGCCGCGGGCACAGCCGCGCCCTAAAATACCCGCCCTAAGGCCGGGGCGCAAGTTCGTCCAGCGGAAAAAGGCCACAAAAACGGGTGGGCTATAGCCTTGGGGGGTGGGGCTGGCCGACTTCGTCCGCCAGACTCGGAATGGCACGAGACTTTGCGAGGCGCCTCCGTGTGCCAAAAATAGGCCGCGGGCACAGCCGATCCCAAAAATACCCGCCCGAAGGCCGGGGCGCCAAGTTCGTCCAGCGGAAAAAGTCTACAAAAACAGGTGGGCTATAGCCTTGGGGGGTGGGGCTGGCCAACTTCGTCCGCCGGACTCGGAATGGCGCGAGACTTTGCGAGGCGCCTCTGTGTGCCGAAAATAGGCCGCGGGCACAGCCGCGCCCTAAAATACCCGCCCTAAGGCCGGGGCGCAAGTTCGTCCAGCGGAAAAAGGCCACAAAAACGGGTGGGCTATAGCCTTGGGGGGTGGGGCTGGCCAACTTCTTCCGCCAGACTCGGAATGGCACGAGACTTTGCGAGGCGCCTCCGTGTGCCAAAAATAGGCCGCGGGCACAGCGATCCCAAAATACCCGCCCGAAGGCCGGGCGCCAAGTCGTCCAGCGGAAAAAGGCCACAAAAACGGGTGGGCTATAGCCTTGGGGGTGGGGCTACCCAACCGTCCGCCCGAACTTCGGAATGGCGCGAGACTTTGCGAGACGCCTCCGTGTGCCAAAATAGGCCTTGGGCACAGCCGCGCCAAAAATACCCGCACGAAGGCGGTGCGAAAAGTTCGTCCAGCGGAAAAAGGCCACAAAAACGGGTGGGCTATAGCCTTGGGGGTGGGGCTGGCCAACCGTCCGCCCGGACTCGGAATGGCGCGAGACTGCGAGGCATCTCCGTGTGCCAACAATAGGCATGGGCACAGCCGCCCAAAAATACCCGCCCGAAGGCCGGGCGCCAAGTTCGCCCAGCGGAAAAAGGCCACAAAAACGGGTGGGCTATAGCCTTGGGGGTGGGGCTGGCCAACCGTCCGCCGGACTCAGAATGTCGCGAGACTTTACGAGGAGCCTCCGTGTGCCAAAAATAGGCCACGGGCACAGCTGCGCCCAAAAATAACTGCTCGAAGGCCGGGGCGAAAAGTTCGTCCAGCGGAAAAAGGCCAGAAAAACGGGTGGGCTATAGCCTTGGGGGGTGGGGCTGGCCAACTTCGTCCGCCGGACTCGGAATGGCGCGAGACTTTTCGAGGCGCCTCCGTGTACCAAAAATAGGACGTGGGCAAAGCCGCGTCCAAAAATACCCGCCCGAAGGCCGGGGCGACAAGTTCGTCCAGCGGAAAAAGGCCACAAAAACGGGTGGGCTATAGCCTTGGGGGGTGGGGCTGGCCAAATTCGTCCGCCGGACTCGGAATGGCGCGAGACTTTGCGAGGCACCTCCCTGTGCCAAAAATAGGCCCCGGACACAGCGCGCCCAAAAATACCCGCCCCAAGGCCGGGCGCCAAGTTCGTCCAGCGGAAAAAGGCCACAAAAACGGGTGGGCTATAGCCTTGGGGGTGCGGCTGGCCAACCGTCCGCCGGACTCGGAATGGCGCGAGACTTTGCGAGGCGCCTCCGTGTGGCAAAAATAGGCCGCAGGCACAGCCGCGCAAAAATACCCGCCCAAGGCCGGGTCGCCAAGTTCGTCCAGCGGAAAAAGGCCACAAAAACGGGTGGGCTATAGCCTTGGGGGGTGGGGCTGGCCAACTTCGTCCGCCGGACTCGGAATGGCGCGAGACTTTGCGAGGCGCCTCCGTGTGACAAAAATAGGCCGCGGGCACAGCTGCGCCCAAAAATACCCTTCCGAAGGCCGGGGCGCCAAGTTCGTCCAGCGAACAAAGGCCACAAAAACGGGTGGGCTATAGCCTTGGCGGGTGGGGCAGGCCCACTTCGTCCGCCGGACTCGGAATGGCGCGAGACTTTGCGAGGCGCCTCCGTGTGACAAAAGTAGGCCGCGGGCACAGCCGCTCCCAAAAATACCCGCCCGAAGGCCGGGGCGCCAAGTTCGTCCAGCGGAAAAAGGCCACAATAACGGGTGGGCTATAGCCTTGGGGGGTGGGGCTGGCCAACTTCGTCCGCCGGACTCGGAATGGCGCGAGACTTTGCGAGGCGCCTCCGTGACAAAAATAGGCCGCGGGCACAGCCGCGCCCAAAAATACCAGCCCGAAGGCCGGGACGCCAAGTTCGTCCAGCGAACAAAGGCCACAAAAACGGGTGGGCTATAGCCTTGGCGGGTGGGGCTGGCCAACTTCGTCCGCCGGACTCGGAATGGCGCGAGAATTTGCGAGGCGCCTCCACGTGCCAAAAATAGGCCGCGGGCACAGCTGCGTCCAAACATACCCGCCCGAAGGCCGGGGCGCCAAGTTCGTCCAGCGGAAAAAGGCCACAAAAACGGGTGGGCTATAGCCTTGGCGGGTGGGGCAGGCCAACTTCGTCCGCCGGACTCGGAATGGCGCGAGACTTTGCGAGGCGCCTCCGTGTGACAAAAGTAGGCCGCGGGCACTGCCGCTCCCAAAAATACCCGCCCAAAGGCCGGGGCGCCAAGTTCGTCCAGCGGAAAAAGGCCAGAAAAACGGGTGGCCTATAGCCTTGGGAGGTGGGGCTGGCCAACTTCGTCCGCCGGACTCGGAATGGCGCGAGACTTTGCGAGGCGCCTCCGTGTGACAAAAATAAGCCGCGGGCACAGCTGCGCCCAAAAATACCCTTCCGAAGGCCGGGGCGCCAAGTTCGTCCAGCGAACAAAGGCCACAAAAACGGGTGGGCTATAGCCTTGGCGGGTGGGGCTGGCCAACTTCGTCCGCCGGACTCGGAATGGCGCGAGAATTTGCGAGGCGCCTCCACGTGCCAAAAATAGGCCGCGGGCACAGCTGCGTCCAAAAATACCCGCCCGAAGGCCGGGGTGCCAAGTTCGTCCAGCGGAAAAAGGCCACAAAAACGGGTGGGCTATAGCCTTGGGGGGTGGGGCTGGCCAACTTCGTCCGCCGGACTCGGAATGGCGTGAGACTTTGCGAGGCGCCTCCGTGTGGCAAAAATAGGCCGCAGGCACAGCCGGGCCCAAAAATACCCGCCCGAAGGCCGGGGCGCCAAGTTCGTCCAGCGGAAAAAGGCCACAATAACGGGTGGGCTATAGCCTTGGGGGGTGGGGCTGGCCAACTTCGTCCGCCGGACTCGGAATGGCGCGAGACTTTGCGAGGCGCCTCCGTGTGACAAAAATAGGCCGCGGGCACAGCCGCGCCCAAAAATACCCGCCCGAAGGCCGGGGCGCCAAGTTCGTCCAGCGAACAAAGGCCACAAAAACGGGTGGGCTATAGCCTTTGGGGGTGGGGCTGGCCGACTTCGTCCGCCGGACTCGGAATGGCGCGAGACTTTGCGAGGCGCCTCCGTGTGCCAAAAATAGGCCGCGGGCACAGCCGCGCCCAAAAATACCCGCCCGAAGGCCGGGGCGCCAAGTTCGTCCAGCGGAAAAAGGCCACAAAAACGGGTGGGCTATAGCCTTGGCGGGTGGGGCAGGCCAACTTCGTCCGCCGGACTCGGAATGGCGCGAGACTTTGCGAGGCGCCTGCGTGTGACAAAAGTAGGCCGCGGGCACTGCCGCTCCCAAAAATACCCGCCGAAAGGCCGGGGCGCCAAGTTCGTCCAGCGGAAAAAGGCCAGAAAAACGGGTGGCCTATAGCCTTGGGAGGTGGGGCTGCCCCACTCGTCCGCCCGGACTCGGAATGGCACGAGACTTTGCGAGGCACCCCGTGTGCCAAAAATAGGCCTTGGCACAGCCGCGCCAAAAATACCCGCCCGAAGGCCGGGCGCCAAGTTCGTCCAGCGGAAAAAGTCTACAAAAACGGGTGGGCTGTAGCCTTGGGGGGTGGGGCTGGCCAACTTCGTCCGCCGGAGTCGGAATGGTGCGAGACTTTGCGAGGCGCCTCTGTGTGCGAAAATAGGGCGGGCACCGCCGCGCCGAAAATACCAGCCAAGGCCGGGCGCAAGTTCGTCCAGCGGAAAAAGGCCACAAAACGGGTGGGCTATAGCCTTGGGGGTGGGGCTGGCCAACTTCGTCCTCCGGACTCGGAATGGCACGAGACTTTGCGAGGCCCCTCCGTGTGCCAAAAATAGGCCGCGGGCACAGCCGAGCCCAAAATACCCGCCCGAAGGCCGGGCGCCAAGTTCGATCCAGCGGAAAAAGGCCACAAAAACGGTGGGCTATAGCCTAGGGGGTGGGGCTACCCAACTTCGTCCGCCGAACTCGGAATGGCGCGAGACTTTGCGAGACGCCTCCGTGTGCCAAAAATAGGCCGCGGGCACAGCCGCGCCCAAAAATACCCCCCCGAAGGCCGGGGCGAAAAGTTCGTCCAGCGGAAAAAGTCCACAAAAACGGGTGGGCTATAGCCTTGGGGGGTGGGGCTGGCCAACTTCGTCCGCCGGACTCGGAATGGCGCGAGACTTTTCGAGGCATCTCCGTGTGCCAAAAATAGGCCGCGGGCACTGCCGCATCCAAAAATACCCGCCCGAAGGCCGGGGCGCCAAGTTTGTCCAGCGGAAAAAGGCCACAAAAACGGGTGGGCTATAGCCTTGGGGGGTGGGGCTGGCCAACTTTGTCCGCCGGACTCGGAATGGCGCGAGACTTTTCGAGGCACCTCCGTGAGCCAAAAATAGGCCCCGGACACAGCCGCGCTCAAAAATACCCGCCCGAAGGCCGGGGCGCCAAGTTCGTCCAGCGGAAAAAGGCCACAAAAACGGGTGGGCTATAGCCTTGGGGGGTGGGGCTGGCCAACTTCGTCCGCCGGACTCGGAATGGCGCGAGACTTTGCGAGGCGCCTCCGTGTGACAAAAATAGGCCGCGGGCACTGCCGCTCCCAAAAATACCAGCCGAAAGGCCGGGGCGCCAAGTTCGTCCAGCGGAAAAAGGCCAGAAAAACGGGTGGCCTATAGCCTTGGGAGGTGGGGCTGCCCCACTTCGTCCGCCGGACTCGGAATGGCACGAGACTTTGCGAGGCACCCCCGTGTGCCAAAAATAGGCCGCGGGCACAGCCGCGCCCAAAAATACCCGCCCGAAGGCCGGGGCGCCAAGTTCGTCCAGCGGAAAAAGTCTACAAAAACGGGTGGGCTGTAGCCTTGGGGGGTGGGGCTGGCCAACTTCGTCCGCCGGACTCGGAATGGTGCGAGACTTTGCGAGGCGCCTCTGTGTGCCGAAAATAGGCCGCGGGCACCGCCGCGCCCGAAAATACCCGCGCGAAGGCCGGGGCGCAAGTTCGTCCAGCGGAAAAAGGCCACAAAAACGGGTGGGCTATAGCCTTGGGGGGTGGGGCTGGCCAACTTCGTCCGCCGGACTCGGAATGGCACGAGACTTTGCGAGGCGCCTCCGTGTGCCAAAAATAGGCCGCGGGCACAGGCGAGCCCAAAAATACCCGCCCGAAGGCCGGGGCGCCAAGTTCGTCCAGCGGAAAAAGGCCACAAAAACGGGTGGGCTATAGCCTAGGGGGGTGGGGCTACCCAACTTCGTCCGCCGAACTCGGAATGGCGCGAGACTTTGCGAGACGCCTCCGTGTGCCAAAAATAGGCCGCGGGCACAGCCGCTTAAAAAAATACCCCCGAAGGCCGGGCGAAAAGTTCGTCCAGCGGAAAAAGTCCACAAAAACGGGTGGGCTATAGCCTTGGGGGTGGGGCTGGCCAACTTCGTCCGCCGGACTCGGAATGGCGCGAGACTTTCGAGGCATCTCCGTGTGCCAAAAAAATAGGCCGCGGGCACTGCCGCATCCAAAATACCCGCCCGAAGGCCGGGCGCCAAGTTTGTCCAGCGGAAAAAGGCCACAAAAACGGGTGGGCTATAGCCTTGGGGGTGGGGCTGGCCAACCTTGTCCGCCGGACTCGGAATGGCGCGAGACTTTTGAGGCACCTCCGTGAGCCAAAAATAGGCCCCGGACACAGCCGCGCTCAAAAATACCCGCCCGAAGGCCGGGCGCCAAGTTCGTCCAGCGGAAAAAGGCCACAAAACGGGTGGGCTATAGCCTTGGGGGTGGGGCTGGCCAACCGTCCGCCGGACTCGGAATGGCGCGAGACTTTGCGAGGCGCCTCCGTGTGACAAAAATAGGCCGCGAGCACAGCTGCGCCCAAAAATACCCTTCCGAAGGCCGGGGCGCCAAGTTCGTCCAGCGAACAAAGGCCACAAAAACGGGTGGGCTATAGCCTTGGCGGGTGGGGCAGGCCAACTTCGTCCGCCGGACTCGGAATGGCGCGAGACTTTGCGACGCGTCTCCGTGTGCCAACAATAGGCCGCGGGCACAGCCGTGCCCAAAAATACCCGCCCGAAGGCCCAGGCGCCAAGTTCGTCCAGCGGAAAAAGGCCACAAAAACGGGTGGGCTATAGCCTTGGGGGGTGGGGCTGGCCAACTTCGTCCGCCGGACTCGGAATGGTGCGAGACCCTGCGAGGCGCCTCCGTGTGCCAAAAATAGTCCGCGGGCACAGCCGCGCCCAAAAATACCCCCCCGAAGGCCGGGGCGCCAAGTTTGTCCAGCGGAAAAAGGCCACAAAAACGGGTGGGCTATAGCCTTGGGGGGTGGGGCTGGCCAAGTTCGCCCGCCGGACTCGGAATGGCGCGAGAATTTGCGAGGCGCCTCCGTGTGCCAAAAATAGGCCGCGGGCACTGCCGCTCCCAAAAATACCCGCCCCCAGCCGGGCGCCAAGTAAATCCAGCGGAAAAAGGCCACAAAAACGGGTGGGCTATAGCCTTGGCGGGTGGGGCAGGCCAACTTCGTCCGCCGGACTCGGAATGGCGCGAGACTTTGCGAGGCGCCTCCGTGTGACAAAAGTAGGCCACGGGCACTGCCGCTCCCAAAAATACCCGCCCAAAGGCCGGGGCGCCAAGTTCGTCCAGCGGAAAAAGGCCAAAAAAACGGGTGGCCTATAGCCTTGGGAGGTGGGGCTGCCCCACTTCATCCGCCGTACTCGGAATGGCACGAGACTTTGCGAGGCACCCCCGTGTGCCAAAAATAGGCCGCGGGCACAGCCGAGCCCAAAAATACCCGCCCGAAGGCCGGGGCGCCAAGTTCGTCCAGAGGAAAAAGGCCACAAAAACGGGTGGGCTATAGCCTTGGGGGGTGGGGCTGGCCAACAAATCCGCCCGGACTCGGAATGGCTCGAGACTTTGCGAGGCGCCCCCGTGTGACAAAAATAGGCCGCGGGCACAGCCGCGCCCAAAAATACCCGCCCGAAGGCCGGGGCGCCAAGTTCGTCCAGCGAACAAAGGCCACAAAAACGGGTGGGCTATAGCCTTGGGGGGTGGGGCTGGCCAACCGTCCCGCGGACTCGGAATGGCGCGAGAATTTGCGAGGCGCCTCCGTGTGCCAAAAATAGGCCGCGGGCACAGTCGCGCCGAAAATACCCGCCAAGGCCGGGCGCCCAGTTCGTCCAGCGGAAAAAGGCCACAAAACGGGTGGGCTATAGCCTTGGCGGGTGGGCAGGCCAACCGTCCGCCCGGACTCGGAATGGCGCGAGACTTTTGAGGCGCCTCCGTGTGACAAAAGTAGGCCGCAGGCACTGCAGCGCCCCAAAACCCGCCCGAAGGCCGGGCGCCAAGTTCGTCCAGCCGAAAAAGGCCACAAAACGGGTGGGCTATAGCCTTGGTGGGTGGGCTATAGCCTTGGTTGGTGGGGCTGGCCAACTTCGTCAGCCGGACTCGGAACGGCGCGAGACTTTGCGAGGCGCCTCTGTGTGCAAAAAATAGGCCGCAGGCACAGCCGCGCCCAAAAATACCCGCCCGAAGGCCGGGGCGCCAAGTTCGTCCAGCGGAGAAAGGCCACAAAACGGGTGCGCTATAGCCTTGGGGGTGGGGATGGCCCACTCGTCAGCCGGACTGGAATGGCGCGAGACTTTGCGAGGCACCTCCGTGTGCCAAAAATAGGCCGCTGGCACAGCTGCTCCCAAAAATACCCGCCCGACGGCCGGGCCGCCAAGTTCGTCCAGCGGAAAAATGCCACAAAACCGGGTGGGCTATAGCTTTGGGGGGTGGGGCTGGCCAACTTCGTCAGCCGGAATCGGAAGGGCGCGCGACTTTGAGAGGCGCCTCGGTGTGCCAAATATAGGCCTTGGGCACAGCGCGCCAAAAATACCTGTCCGAAGGCCGGGCGGCAAGTTCGTCCAACGGAAAAAGGCCACAAAAACGGGTGGGCTATAGCCTTGGGGGTGGGGCTGGCCAACCGTCCCGCGGACTCGGAATGGCGAGACTTTGCGAGGCGCCTCCATGTGCCAAAAACTGGCCGCGGACACAGCTGCGCCCAAGAAAACCCTTGAAGGCCGGGGCGCCAAGTTCGTCCAGCCGAAAAAGGCCACAAAAACGGGTGGGCTATAGCCTTGGGAGGTGGGGCTGGCCAACTTCGTCAGCCGGACTCGGAATGGCGCGAGACTTTGCGAGGCACCTCTGTGTGCCAAAAATAGGCCGCGGACACAGCCGTGCCCAAAAATACCCGCCCGAAGGCCGGGGCGCCAAGTTCGTCCAGCGGAAAAAGGCCACAAAAACGGGTGGGCTATAGCCTTGGGGGGTGGGGCTGGCCAACTTCGTCCGCCGGACTCGGAATGCCGCGAGACTTTGCGAGGCGTCTCCGTGTGCCAAAAATAGGCCGCATGCACAGCCGCGCCCCAAAAAACCCGCCCGAAGGCCGGGGCGCCAAGTTCGTCCAGCCGAAAAAGGCCACAAAAACGGGTGGGCTATAGCCTTGGGGGGTGGGGCTGGCCAACTTCGTCAGCCGGACTCGGAATGGCGCGAGACTTTGCGAGGCGCCTCCGTGTGCCAAAAATAGGCCGCGGGCACAGCCGCGCCCAAGAAAACCCGCCCGAAGGCTGGGGCTCCAAGTTCGTCCAGCGGAAAAAGGCCACAAAAACGGGTGGCCTATAGCCTTGGGGGGTGGGGCTGGCCAACTTCGTCCGCCGGACTCGGAATGCCGCGAGACTTTGCGAGGCGCCTCCGTGTGCCAAAAATAGGCCGCAGGCACAGCCGCATCCAAAAATACCCGCCCGAAGGGCGGTGCGCCAAGTTCGTCCAGCGGAAAAAGGCCACAAAAACGGGTGGGCTATAGCCTTGGTAGGTGGGGCTGGCCAACTTCGTCAGCCGGACTCGGAACGGCGCGAGACTTTGCGAGGCGCCTCTGTGTGCAAAAAATAGGCCGCAGGCACAGCCGCGCCCAAAAATACCCGCCCGAAGGCCGGGGCGCCAAGTTCGTCCAGCGGAAAAAGGCCACAAAAACGGGTGCGCTATAGCCTTGGGGGGTGGGGCTGGCCCACTTCGTCAGCCGGACTCGGAATGGCGTGAGACTTTGCGAGGCACCTCCGTGTGCCAAAAATAGGCCGCGGGCACAGCCGCGCCCAAAAATACCCGCCCGAAGGCCGGGGCGCCAAGTTCGTCCAGCGGAAAAAGGCCACAAAACCGGTGGGCTATTGCTTTGGGGGGTGGGGCTGGCCAACTTCGTCAGCCGGACTCGGAATGGCGCGCGAATTTGCGAGGCGCCTCCGTGTGCCAAATATAGGCCGCGGGCACAGCCGCGCCCAAAAATACCCGCCCGAAGGCCGGGGCGGCAAGTTCGTCCAACGGAAAAAGGCCACAAAAACGGGTGGGCTATAGCCTTGGGGGGTGGGGCTGGCAAACTTCGTCCGCCGGACTCGGAATGGCGCGAGACTTTGCGAGGCGCCTCCGTGTGCCAAAAATAGTCCGCAGGCACAGCCGCGCCCAAAAATACCCGCCCGAAGGGCGGGCGCGAAGTCCGTCCAGCGGAAAAAGGCCACAAAAACGGGTGGGCTATAGCCTTGGGGGGTGGGGCTGGCCAACTTCGTCCGCCGGACTCGGAATGGCGCGAGACTTTGCGAGGCGCCTCCATGTGCCAAAAACTGGCCGTGGACACAGCTGCGCCCAAGAAAACCCGCCCGAAGGCCGGGGCGCCAAGTTCGTCCAGCCGAAAAAGGCCACAAAAACGGGTGGGCTATAGCCTTGGGAGGTGGGGCTGGCCAACTTCGTCAGCCGGACTCGGAATGGCGCGAGCCTTTGCGAGGCACCTCTGTGTGCCAAAAATAGGACGAGCGCACAGCCACTCCCAAAAATACCCGCCCGACGGCGGGGGCGCCAAGTTCGTCCAGCGGAAAAAGGCCACAAAAACGGGTGGGCTATAGCCTTGGGGGGTGGGGCTGGCCAACTTCGTCCGCCGGATTCGGATTGCCGCGAGACGTTGCGAGGCGGCTCCGTGTGCCAAAAATAGGCCGCAGGCACAGCCGCGCCCCAAAAAACCCGCCCGAAGGCCGGGGCGCCAAGTTCGTCCAGCCGAAAAAGGCCACAAAAACGGGTGGGCTATAGCCTTGGGGGGTGGGGCTGGCCAACTTCGTCAGCCGGACTCGGAATGGCGCGAGACTTTGCGAGGCGCCTCCGTGTGCCAAAAATAGGCCGCGGGCACAGCCGCGCCCAAGAAAACCCGCCCAAAGGCTGGGGCGCCAAGTTCGTCCCGCGGAAAAAGGCCACAAAAACGGGTGGCCTATAGCCTTGGGGGGTGGGGCTGGCCAACTTCGTCCGCCGGACTCGGAATGGCGCGAGACTTTGCGAGGCGCCTCCGTGTGCCAAAAATAGTCCGCGGGCACAGCCGCGCCCAAAAAAACCCTCCCGAAGGCCGGGGCGCCAAGTTCGTCCTGCCGAAAAAGGCCACAAAAACGGGTGGGCTATAGCCTTGGGGGGTGGGGCTGGCAAACATCGTCAGCCGGACTCGGAATGGCGCGAGACTTTGCGAGGCGCCTCCGTGTGCCAAAAATAGGCCGCAGGCACAGCCGCGCCCAAAAATACCCGCCCGAAGGGCGGGGCGCCAAGTTCGTCCAGCGGAAAAAGGCCACAAAAACGGGTGGGCTATAGCCTTGGGGGGTGGGGCTGGCCAACCGTCCGCGGACTCGGAATGGCGCGAGACTTTGCGAGGCGCCTCCATGTGCCAAAAACTGGCGCGGACACAGCTGCACCCAAGAAAACCCGCCCGAAGGTCGGGCGCCAAGTTCGACCAGCCGAAAAAGGCCACAAAAACGGGTGGGCTATAGCCTTGGGAGGTGGGGCTGGCCAACTTCGTCAGCCGGACTCGGAATGGCGCGAGACTTTGCGAGGCACCTCTGTGTGCCAAAAATAGGCCGCGGGCACAGCCGCGCCCAAAAATACCCGCCCGAAGGCCGGGGCGCCAAGTTCGTCCAGCGGAAAAAGGCCACAAAAACTGGTGGGCTATAGCCTTGGGGGGTGGGGCTGGCCAACTTCGTCCGCCGGACTCGGAATGCCGCGAGATTTTGCGAGGCGCCTCCGTGTGCCAAAAATAGGCCGCAGGAACAGCCGCGCCCCAAAAAACCTGCCCGAAGGCCGGGGCGCCAAGTTCGTCCAGCCGAAAAAGGCACAAAAACGGGTGGGCTATAGCCTTGGGGGGTGGGGCTGGCCAACTTCGTAAGCCGGACTCGGAATGGCGCGAGACTTTGCGAGGCGCCTCCGTGTGCCAAAAATAGGCCGCGGGCACAACCGCGCCCAAGAAAACCCGCCTGAAGGCTGGGGCGCCAAGTTCGTCCAGCCGAAAAAGGCCACAAAAACGGGTGGGCTATAGCCTTGGGGGGTGGGGCTGGCAAACATCGTCAGCCGGACTCGGAATGGCGTGAGACATTGCGAGGCGCCGTGTGCCAAAAATAGGACGCAGGCACAGCCGCGCCCCAAAAAAACCCCTTGAAGGCCGGGCGCCAAGTTCGTCCAGCCGAAAAAGGCCACAAAAACGGGTGGGCTATAGCCTTGGGGGGTGGGGCTGGCCAACTTCGTCAGCCGGACTCGGAATGGCGCGAGACTTTGCGAGGCGCCTCCGTGTGCCAAAAATTGTCCGCGGGCACAGCCACGCCCAAAAAAACCCTCCCGAAGGCCGGGGCGCCAAGTTCGTCCTGCCGAAAAAGGCCACAAAAACGGGTGGGCTTTAGCCTTGTGGGGTGGGTCTGGCAAACATCGTCAGCCGGACTCGGAATGGCGTGAGACTTTGCGAGGCGCCGTGTGCCAAAAATAGGGACGCAGGCACAGCCGCGCCCAAAAAACCCGCCCGAAGGCCGGGCGCCAAGTTCGTCCAGCGAAAAAGGCCACAAAAGCGGGTGGGCTATAGCCTTGGGGGTGGGGCTGGCCAACCGTCAGCCCGGACTCGGAATGGCGCGAGACTTTGCGAGGCGCCTCCGTGTGCAAAAATAGGCCGCGGGCACAGCCGTGCCCAAGAAAACCCTTGAAGGCCGGGCGCCAAGTTCGTCCCAACCGAAAAGGCCACAAAAACGGGTGGGCTATAGCCTTGGTGGGTGGGCTATAGCCTTGGTAGGTGGGGCTGGCCAACCGTCAGCCGGACTCGAACGGCGCGAGACTGCGAGGCGCCTCTGTGTACAAAAAAATAGGCCGCAGGCACAGCCGCGCCCAAAAATACCCGCCCGAAGGCCGGGGCGCCAAGTTCGTACAGCGGAAAAAGGCCACAAAAACGGGTGCGCTATAGCCTTGGGGGGTGGGGCTGGCCCACTTCGTCAGCCGGACTCGGAATGGCGCGAGACTTTGCGAGGCACCTCCGTGTGCCAAAAATAGGCCGCGGGCACAGCCGCGCCAAAAAATACCCGCCCGAAGGCCGGGCGGCAAGTTCGTCCAACGGAAAAAGGCCACAAAAACGGGTGGGCTATAGCCTTGGGGGGTGGGGCTGGCACACTTCGTCCGCCGGACTCGGAATGGCGCGAGACTTTGCGAGGCGCCTCCGTGTGCCAAAAATAGGCCGCGGGCACAGCCGCGCCCAAAAATACCCGCCCGAAGGCCAGGGCGCCAAGTTTGTCCAGCGGAAAAAGGCCACAAAAACGGGTGGGCTATAGCCTTGGGGGGTGGGGCTGGCCAACTTCGTCAGCCGGACTCGGAATGGCGCGAGACTTTGCGAGGCGCCTCCGTGTGCCAAAAATAGGCCGCGGGCACAGCCGTGCCCAAGAAAACCCGCCCGAAGGCCGGGGCGCCAAGTTCGTCCAACCGAAAAAGGCCACAAAAACGGGTGGGCTATAGCCTTGGTGGGTGGGCTATAGCCTTGGTAGGTGGGGCTGGCCAACTTCGTCAGCCGGACTCGGAACGGCGCGAGACTTTGCGAGGCGCCTCTGTGTACAAAAAATAGGCCGCAGGCACAGCCGCGCCCAAAAATACCCGCCCGAAGGCCGGGGCGCCAAGTTCGTCCAGCGGAAAAAGGCCACAAAAACGGGTGCGCTATAGCCTTGGGGGGTGGGGCTGGCCCACTTCGTCAGCCGGACTCGGAATGGCGCGAGACTTTGCGAGGCACCTCCGTGTGCCAAAAATAGGCCGCGGGCACAGCCGCGCCCAAAAATACCCGCCCGAAGGCCGGGGCGGCAAGTTCGTCCAACGGAAAATGGCCACAAAAACGGGTGGGCTATAGCCTTGGGGGGTGGGGCTGGCAAACTTCGTCCGCCGGACTCGGAATGGCGCGAGACTTTGCGAGGCGCCTCCGTGTGCCAAAAATAGCCCGCGGGCACAGCCGCGCCCAAAAATACCCGCCCGAAGGCCGGGGCGCCAAGTTTGTCCAGCGGAAAAAGGCCACAAAAACGGGTGGGCTATAGCCTTGGGGGGTGGGGCTGGCCAACTTCGTCCGCCGGACTCGGAATGGCGCGAGACTTTGCGAGCCGCCTCCATGTGCCAAAAATAGTCCGCGGGCACAGCCGCACCCAAAAAAACCCGCCCGAAGGCCTGGGCGCCAAGTTCGTCCAGCCGAAAAAGGCCACAAAAACGGGTGGGCTATAGCCTTGGGAGGTGGGGCTGGCCAACTTCGTCAGCCGGACTCGGAATGGCGCGAGACTTTGCGAGGCACCTCTGTGTGCCAAAAATAGGCCGCGGGGACAGCCGCGCCCAAAAATACCCGCCCGAAGGCCGGGGCGCCAAGTTCGTCCAGCGGAAAAAGGCCACAAAAACGGGTGGGCTATAGCCTTGGGGGGTGGGGCTGGCCAACTTCGTCCGCCGGACTCGGAATGCCGCGAGACTTTGCGAGGCGCCTCCGTGTGCCAAAAATAGGCCGCAGGCACAGCCGCGCCCCAAAAAACCCGCCCGAAGGCCGGGGCGCCAAGTTCGTCCAGCGGAAAAAGGCCACAAAAACGGGTGGGCTATAGCCTTGGGGGGTGGGGCTGGCCAACTTCGTCAGCCGGACTCGGAATGGCGCGAGACTTTGCGAGGCGCCTCCGTGTGCCAAAAATAGGCCGCGGGCACAGCCGCGCCCAAGAAAACCTGCCCGAAGGCTGGGGCGCCAAGTTCGTCCAGCGGAAAAAGGCCACAAAAACGGGTGGGCTATAGCCTTGGGGGGTGGGGCTGGCCAACTTCGTCCGCCGGACTCGGAATGGCGCGAGACTTTGCGAGGCGCCTCCGTGTGCCAAAAATAGTCCGCGGGCACAGCCGCACCCAAAAAAACCCGCCCGAAGGCCTGGGCGCCAAGTTCGTCCAGCCGAAAAAGGCCACAAAAACGGGTGGGCTATAGCCTTGGGAGGTGGGGCTGGCCAACTTCGTCAGCCGGACTCGGAATGGCGCGAGACTTTGCGAGGCACCTCTGTGTGCCAAAAATAGGCCGCGGGCACAGCCGCGCCCAAAAATACCCGCCCGAAGGCCGGGGCGCCAAGTTCGTCCAGCGGAAAAAGGCCACAAAAACGGGTGGGCTATAGCCTTGGGGGGTGGGGCTGGCCAACTTCGTCCGACGGACTCGGAATGCCGCGAGACTTTGCGAGGCGCCTCCGTGTGCCAAAAATAGGCCGCAGGCACAGCCGCGCCCCAAAAAACCCGCCCGAAGGCCGGGGCGCCAAGTTCGTCCAGCGGAAAAAGGCCACAAAACCGGGTGGGCTATAGCCTTGGGGGGTGGGGCTGGCCAACTTCGTCAGCCGGACTCGGAATGGCGCGAGACTTTGCGAGGCGCCTCCGTGTGCCAAAAATAGGCCGCGGGCACAGCCGCGCCCAAGAAAACCTGCCCGAAGGCTGGGGCGCCAAGTTCGTCCAGCGGAAAAAGGCCACAAAAACGGGTGGCCAATAGCCTTGGGGGTGGGCTGGCCAACCGTCCGCGGACTCGGAAGGGTGCAAGACTTTGCGAGGCGCCTCCGTGTGCCAAAAATAGGCCGCGGGCACAGCCGCGCCCGAAAATACCCGCCCGAAGGCCGGGGCGCCAAGTTCGTCCAGCGGAAAAAGGCCACAAAAATGGGTGGGCTATAGCCTTGGGGGGTGGGGCTGGGCAACTTCGTCCGCCCGACTCGGAATGCCGCGAGACTTTGCGAGGCGCCTCCGTGTGCCAAAAATAGGCCGCAGGCACAGCCGCGCCCAAAAATACCCGCCCGAAGGGCGGGGCGCCAAGTTCGTCCAGCGGAAAAAGGCCACAAAAACGGGTGGGCTATAGCCTTGGGGGGTGCGGCTGGCCAACTGCGTCCGCCGGACTCGGAATGGCGCGAGACTTTGCGAGGCGCCTCCGTGTGCCAAAAATAGTCCGCGGGCACAGCTGCGCCCAAAAAAACCCTCCCGAAGGCCGGGGCGCCAAGTTCGTCCTGCCGAAAAAGGCCACAAAAACGGGTGGGCTATAGCCTTGGGGGGTGGGGCTGGCAAACATCGTCAGCCGGACTCGGAATGGCGCGAGACTTTGCGAGGCGCCATGTGCCAAAAATAGGCCGCAGGCACAGCCGCGCCCCAAAAAACCCGCCCGAAGGCCGGGGCGCCAAGTTCGTCCAGCCGAAAATGGCCACAAAAACGGTGTGGGCTATAGCCTTGGGGGGTGGGGCTGGCCAACTTCGTCAGCCGGACTCGGAATGGCGCGAGACTTTGCGAGGCGCCTCCGTGTGCCAAAAATAGGCCGCGGGCACAGCCGCGCCCAAGAAAACCCGCCCGAAGGCCGGGGCGCCAAGTTCGTCCAGCCGAAAAAGGCCACAAAAACGGGTGGGCTATAGCCTTGGTGGGTGGGCTATAGCCTTGGTAGGTGGGGCTGGCCAACTTCGTCAGCCGGACTCGGAACGGCACGAGACTTTGCGAGGCGCCTCTGTGTGCAAAAAATAGGCCGCAGGCACAGCCGCGCCCAAAAATACCCGCCCGAAGGCCGGGGCGCCAAGTTCGTCCAGCGGAAAAAGGCCACAAAAACGGGTGCGCTATAGCCTTGGGGGTGGGGCTGGCCAACCGTCAGCCGGACTCGGAATGGCGCGAGACTTTGCGAGGCACCTCCGTGTGCCAAAAAAAATAGGCCGCGGGCACAGCCGCGCTAAAAATACCCGCCCGAAGGGCGGGCGCCAAGTTCGCCCAGCGGAA
This sequence comes from Citrus cavaleriei, assembly GCA_030448935.1. Classification (NCBI taxonomy): domain Eukaryota; kingdom Viridiplantae; phylum Streptophyta; class Magnoliopsida; order Sapindales; family Rutaceae; genus Citrus; species Citrus cavaleriei. The sequence goes on from JAUJEM010000086.1 coordinate 86,599, forward strand.
AAAGGCCACAAAAACGGGTGGGCTATAGCCTTGGGGGTGGGGCTGGCCAACCGTCCGCCGGACTCGGAATGGCGCGAGACTTTGCGAGGCGCCTCCGTGTGCCAAAAATAGTCCTTGGGCACAGCCGCGCCAAAAAACCCTCCCGAAGGCCGGGCGCCAAGGTCGCCCCCCCGAAAAAGGCCACAACAACGGGTGGGCTATAGCCTTGGGGGGTGGGGCTGGCAAACTTCGTCAGCCGGACTCGGAATGGCGCGAGACTTTGCGAGGCGCCTCCGTGTGCCAAAAATTGTCCGCGGGCACAGCCACGCCCAAAAAAACCCTCCCGAAGGCCGGGGCGCCAAGTTCGTCCTGCCGAAAAAGGCCACAAAAACGGGTGGGCTATAGCCTTGGGGGGTGGGGCTGGCAAACATCGTCAGCCGGACTCGGAATGGCGTGAGACTTTGCGAGGCGCCGTGTGCCAAAAATAGGACGCAGGCACAGCCGCGCCCCAAAAAACCCGCCCGAAGGCCGGGGCGCCAAGTTCGTCCAGCCGAAAAAGGCCACAAAAACGGGTGGGCTATAGCCTTGGGGGGTGGGGCTGGCCAACTTCGTCAGCCGGACTCGGAATGGCGCGAGACTTTGCGAGGCGCCTCCGTGTGCCAAAAATAGGCCGCGGGCACAGCCGTGCCCAAGAAAACCCGCCCGAAGGCCGGGGCGCCAAGTTCGTCCAACCGAAAAAGGCCACAAAAACGGGTGGGCTATAGCCTTGGTGGGTGGGCTATAGCCTTGGTAGGTGGGGCTGGCCAACTTCGTCAGCCGGACTCGGAACGGCGCGAGACTTTGCGAGGCGCCTCTGTGTGTGCAAAAATAGGCCGCAGGCACAGCCGCGCCTAAAAATACCCGCCCGAAGGCCGGGGCGCCAAGTTCGTCCAGCGGAAAAAGGCCACAAAAACGGGTGCGCTATAGCCTTGGGGGGTGGGGCTGGCCCACTTCGTCAGCCGGACTCGGAATGGCGCGAGACTTTGCGAGGCGCCTCCGTGTGCCAAAAATAGGCCGCGGGCACAGCCGCGCCCAAAAATACCCGCCCGAAGGCCGGGGCGCCAAGTTCGTCCAGCGGAAAAATGCCACAAAACCGGGTGGGCTATTGCTTTGGGGGGTGGGGCTGGCCAACTTCGTCAGCCGGACTCGGAATGGCGCGAGACCTGCGAGGCGCCTCCGTGTGCCAAATATAGGCCGCGGGCACAGCCGCGCCCAAAATACCCGCCCGAAGGCCGGGCGGCAAGTTCGGCCCAACGGAAAAAGGCCACAAAACGGGTGGGCTATAGCCTTGGGGGTGGGGCTGGCAAACTCGTCCGCCGGACTCGGAATGGCGCGAGACTTTGCTGAGAGGCGCCTCCGTGTGCCAAAAATAGGCGCGGGCACAGCCGCGCCAAAAATACCCGCCCAAGGCCAGCGCGCCAAGTTTGTCCAGCGGAAAAAGGCCACAAAAACGGGTGGGCTATAGCCTTGGGGGTGGGGCTGGCCAACCGTCCCGCCGGACTCGGAATGGCGCGAGACTTTGCGAGGCGCCTCCGTGTGCAAAAATAGTCCGTGGGCACAGCCGCGCCCAAAAATACCCGCCCGAAGGCCGGGGCGCCAAGTTCGTCCAGCGGAAAAAGGCCACAAAAATGGGTGGGCTATAGCCTTGGGGGGTGGGGCTGGCCAACTTCGTCCGCCGGACTCGGAATGGCGCGAGACTTTGTGAGGCACCTCTGTGTGCCAAAAATAGGCCGCGGCCACAGCCGCGCCCAAAAAGACCCGCCCGAAGGCCGGGTAGCCAAGTTCGTCCAGCGGAAAAAGGCCACAAAAACGGGTGGGATATAGCCTTGGGTGGTGGGGCTGGCCAACATCGTCCGCCGGACTCGGAATGGTGCGAGACTTTGCGAGGCGCCTCCGTGTGCCAAAAATAGGCCGCGGGCACAGCCGCGCCCAAAAATACCCGCCCGAACGCCGGGGCGCCAAGTTCGTCCAGCGGAAAAAGGTCACAAAAACGGGTGGGCTATAGCCTTGGGGGGTGGTGCTGGCCAACTTCGTCCGCCGGACTCGGAATAACGCGAGCCTTTGTGAGGCGCCTCTGTGTGCCAAAAATAGGCCGCGGGCACAGCCGCGCCCAAGAAAACCTGCCCGAAGGCTGGGGCGCCAAGTTCGTCCAGCGGAAAAAGGCCACAAAAACGGGTGGCCTATAGCCTTGGGGGGTGGGGCTGGCCAACTTCGTCCGCCGGACTCGGAATGGTGCAAGATTTTGCGAGGCGTCTCCGTGTGCCAAAAATAGGCCGCGGGCAGAGCCGCGCCCGAAAATACCCGCCCGAAGGCCGGGGCGCCAAGTTCGTCCAGCGGAAAAAGGCCACAAAAATGGGTGGGCTATAGCCTTGGGGGGTGGGGCTGGGCAACTTCGTCCGCCCGACTCGGAATGCCGCGAGACTTTGCGAGGCGCCTCCGTGTGCCAAAAATAGGCCGCAGGCACAGCCGCGCCCAAAAATACCCGCCCGAAGGGCGGGGCGCCAAGTTCGTCCAGCGGAAAAAGGCCACAAAAACGGGTGGGCTATAGCCTTGGGGGGTGGGGCTGGCCAACTGCGTCCGCCGGACTCGGAATGGCGCGAGACTTTGCGAGGCGCCTCCGTGTGCCAAAAATAGTCCGCGGGCACAGCCGCGCCCAAAAAAACCCTCCCGAAGGCCGGGGCGCCAAGTTCGTCCTGCCGAAAAAGGCCACAAAAACGGGTGGCCTATAGCCTTGGGGGGTGGGGCTGGCAAACATCGTCAGCCGGACTCGGAATGGCGCGAGACTTTGCGAGGCGCCATGTGCCAAAAATAGGCCGCAGGCACAGCCGCGCCCCAAAAAACCCGCCCGAAGGCCGGGCCGCCAAGTTCGTCCAGCCGAAAATGGCCACAAAAACGGTGTGGGCTATAGCCTTGGGGGGTGGGGCTGGCCAACTTCGTCAGCCGGACTCGGAATGGCGCGAGACTTTGCGAGGCGCCTCCGTGTGCCAAAAATAGGCCGCGGGCACAGCCGCCCAAGAAAACCCGCCCCGAAGGCCGGGGCGCCAAGTTCGTCCAGCCGAAAAAGGCCACAAAAACGGGTGGGCTATAGCCTTGGTGGGTGGGCTATAGCCTTGGTAGGTGGGGCTGGCCAACTTCGTCAGCCGGACTCGGAACGGCACGAGACTTTGCGAGGCGCCTCTGTGTGCAAAAAATAGGCCGCAGGCACAGCCGCGCCCAAAAATACCCGCCCGAAGGCCGGGGCGCCAAGTTCGTCCAGCGGAAAAAGGCCACAAAAACGGGTGCGCTATAGCCTTGGGGGGTGGGGCTGGCCAACTTCGTCAGCCGGACTCGGAATGGCGCGAGACTTTGCGAGGCACCTCCGTGTGCCAAAAATAGGCCGCGGGCACAGCCGCGCCCAAAAATACCCGCCCGAAGGCCGGGGCGCCAAGTTCGTCCAGCGGAAAAATGCCACAAAAACGGGTGGGCTATAGCTTTGGGGGGTGGGGCTGGACAACTTCGTCAGCCGGACTCGGAATGGCGCGCGAATTTGCGAGGCACCTCCGTGTGCCAAATATAGGCCGCGGGCACAGCCGCGCCCAAAAATACCCGCCCGAAGGCCGGGGCGGCAAGTTCGTCCAACGGAAAAAGGCCACAAAAATGGGTGGGCTATAGCCTTGGGGGGTGGGGCTGGCAAACTTCGTCCGCCGGACTCGGAATGGCGCGAGACTTTGCGAGGCGCCTCCGTGTGCAAAAATAGGCCCTTGGCACAGCCGCTTTTAAAAATACCCGCCCGAAGGCCGGGCGCCAAGTTCGTCCAGCGCAAAAAGGCCCAAAAACCGGGTGGGCTATAGCCATGGGGGTGGGGCTGGCCAACCCGTCCGCCGGACTCGGAATGGCGCGAGACTTTGCGAGGCGCCTCCGTGTGCCAAAAAATAGTCCGCGGGCACAGCCGCACCCAAAAACCCTCCCGAAGGCCGGGCGCCAAGTTCGCCCTGCCGAAAAAGGCCACAAAAACGGGTGGGCTATAGCCTTGGGGGGTGGGGCTGGCAAACTTCGTCAGCCGGACTCGGAATGGCGCGAGACTTTGCGAGGCGCCTCCGTGTGCCAAAAATAAGCCGCAGGCACAGCCGCGCCCCAAAAAACCCGCCCGAAGGCCGGGGCGCCAAGTTCGTCCAGCCGAAAAAGGCCACAAAAACGGGTGGGCTATAGCCTTGGGGGGTGGGGCTGGCCAACTTCGTCAGCCGGACTCGGAATGGCGCGAGACTTTGCGAGGCGCCTCCGTGTGCCAAAAATAGGCTGCGGGCACAGCCGCGCCCATGAAAACCCGCCCGAAGGCTGGGGCGCCAAGTTCGTCCAGCGGAAAAAGGCCACAAAAACGGGTGGCCTATAGCCTTGGGGGGTGGGGCTGGCCAACTTCGTCCGCCGGACTCGGAATGGTGCAAGATTTTGCGAGGCGCCTCCGTGTGCCAAAAATAGGCCGCGGGCAGAGCCGCGCCCGAAAATACCCGCCCGAAGGCCGGGGCGCCAAGTTCGTCCAGCGGAAAAAGGCCACAAAAACGGGTGGGCTATAGCCTTGGGGGGTGGGGCTGGCCAACTTCGTCCGCCGGACCCGGAATGCTGCGAGACTTTGCGAGGCGCCTCCGTGTGCCAAAAATAGGCCGCAGGCACAGCCGCGCCCAAAAATACCCGCCCGAAGGGCGGGGCGCCAAGTTCGTCCAGCGGAAAAAGGCCACAAAAACGGGTGGGCTATAGCCTTGGGGGGTGGGGCTGGCAAACTTCGTCCGCCGGACTCGGAATGGCGCGAGACTTTGCGAGGCACCTCCGTGTGCCAAAAATAGGCCGCGGGCACAGCCGCGCCCAAAAATACCCGCCCGAAGGCCGGGGCGCCAAGTTCGTCCAGCGGAAAAATGCCACAAAAACGGGTGGGCTATAGCTTTGGGGGGTGGGGCTGGCCAACTTCGTCAGCCGGACTCGGAATGGCGCGCGAATTTGCGAGGCGCCTCCGTGTGCCAAATATAGGCCGCGGGCACAGCCGCGCCCAAAAATACCCGCCCGAAGGCCGGGGCGCCAAGTTCGTCCAGCGCAAAAAGGCCACAAAAACGGGTGGGCTATAGCCTTGGGGGGTGGGGCTGGCCAACTTCGTCCGCCGGACTCGGAATGGCGCGAGACTTTGCGAGGCGCCTCCGTGTGCCAAAAATAGTCCGCGGGCACAGCCGCACCCAAAAAAACCCTCCCGAAGGCCGGGGCGCCAAGTTCGTCCTGCCGAAAAAGGCCACAAAAACGGGTGGGCTATAGCCTTGGGGGGTGGGGCTGGCAAACTTCGTCAGCCGGACTCGGAATGGCGCGAGACTTTGCGAGGCGCCTCCGTGTGCCAAAAATAAGCCGCAGGCACAGCCGCGCCCCAAAAAACCCGCCCGAAGGCCGGGGCGCCAAGTTCGTCCTGCCGAAAAAGGCCACAAAAACGGGTGGGCTATAGCCTTGGGGGGTGGGGCTGGCAAACTTCGTCCGCCGGACTCGGAATGGCGCGAGACTTTGCGAGGCGCCTCCGTGTGGCAAAAATAGGCCGTGGGCACAGCCGCGCCCAAAAATACCCGCCCGAAGGCCGGGGCGCCAAGTTCGTCCAGCGCAAAAAGGCCACAAAAACGGGTGGGCTATAGCCTTGGGGGGTGGGGCTGGCAAACTTCGTCCGCCGGACTCGGAATGGCGCGAGACTTTGCGAGGCGCCTCCGTGTGCCAAAAATAGGCCGCGGGCACAGCCGCCTAAAAATACCCGCCGAAGGCCGGGCGCCAAGTCGTCCAGCGCAAAAAGGCCACAAAAACGGGTGGGCTATAGCCTTGGGGGTGGGGCTGGCCAACCGTCCGCCGGACTCGGAATGGCGCGAGACTTTGCGAGGCGCCTCCGTGTGCCAAAAATAGTCCGCGGGCACAGCCGCACCCAAAAAAACCCTCCCGAAGGCCGGGGCGCCAAGTTCGTCCTGCCGAAAAAGGCCACAAAAACGGGTGGGCTATAGCCTTGGGGGGTGGGGCTGGCAAACTTCGTCAGCCGGACTCGGAATGGCGCGAGACTTTGCGAGGCGCCTCCGTGTGCCAAAAATAAGCCGCAGGCACAGCCGCGGCCCAAAAAACCCGCCCGAAGGCCGGGGCGCCAAGTTCGTCCAGCCGAAAAAGGCCACAAAAACGGGTGGGCTATAGCCTTGGGGGGTGGGGCTGGCCAACTTCGTCAGCCGGACTCGGAATGGCGCGAGACTTTGCGAGGCGCCTCCGTGTGCCAAAAATAGGCTGCGGGCACAGCCGCGCCAATGAAAACCCGCCCGAAGGCTGGGGCGCCAAGTTCGTCCAGCGGAAAAAGGCCACAAAAACGGGTGGCCTATAGCCTTGGGGGGTGGGGCTGGCCAACTTCGTCCGCCGGACTCGGAATGGTGCAAGATTTTGCGAGGCGCCTCCGTGTGCCAAAAATAGGCCGCGGGCAGAGCCGCGCCCGAAAATACCCGCCCGAAGGCCGGGGCGCCAAGTTCGTCCAGCGGAAAAAGGCCACAAAAACGGGTGGGCTATGGCCTTGGGGGTGGGGCTGGCCAACCGTCCCCGGACTCGGAATGCCGCGAGACTTTGCGAGGCGCCTCCGTGTGCCAAAAATAGGCCGCAGGCACAGCCGCGCGCAAAAATACCCGCCGAAGGCGGGGCGCCAAGTCGTCCAGCGGAAAAAGGCCACAAAACGGGTGGGCTATAGCCTTGGGGGTGGGGCTGGCAAACTCGTCCCCCCGGACTCGGAATGGCGCGAGACTTTGCGAGGCACCTCCGTGTGCCAAAAATAGGCCGCGGGCACAGCCGCGCCAAAAATACCCGCCCCGAAAGCCGGGGCACCAAGTTCGTCCAGCGGAAAAATGCCACAAAACGGGTGGGCTATAGCTTTGGGGGTGGGGCTGGCCAACCGTCAGCCGGACTCGGAATGGCGCTTGAATTTGCGAGGCGCCTCCGTGTGCCAAATATAGGCGCTGGCACAGCCGCGCCCAAAAATACCCGCCCGAGGCCGGGCGCCAAGGTCGTCCAGCGCAAAAAGGCCACAAAAGCGGGTGGGCTATAGCCTTGGGGGTGGGGCTGGCCAACTTCGTCCGCGGACTCGGAATGGCGCGAGACTTTGCGAGGCGCCTCCGTGTGCCAAAAATAGTCCGCGGGCACAGCCGCTCCCAATAAAACCCTCCCGAAGGCCGGGGCGCAGAGTTCGTCCTGCCGAAAAAGGCCACAAAAACGGGTGGGCTATAGCCTTGGGGGGTGGGGCTGGCCAACTTCGTCAGCCGGACTCGGAATGGCGCGAGACTTTGCGAGGCGCCTCCGTGTGCCAAAAATAGGCCGCGGGCACAGCCACGCCCAAGAAAACCCGCCCGAAGGCCGGGGCGCCAAGTTCGTCCAGCCGAAAAAGGCCACAAAAACGGGTGGGCTATAGCCTTGGTGGGTGGGCTATAGCCTTGGTAGGTGGGGCTGGCCAACTTCGTCAGCCGGACTCGGAACGGCGCGAGACTTTGCGAGGCGCCTCTGTGTGCAAAAAATAGGCCGCGGGCACAGCCGCGCCCAAAAATACCCTCCCGAAGGCCGGGGCGCCAAGTTCATCCAGCGTAAAAAGGCAACAAAAACGGGTGGGCTATAGCCTTGGGGGGTGGGGCTGGCCAACTTCGTCCGCTGGACTCGGAATGGCGCGAGACACTACCAGGCGCCTCCGTGGGCCAAAAATAGGCCGCGGGCACAGCCGCGCCCAAAAATACCCGCCCGAAGGCCGGGGCGCCAAGTTCGTCCAGCGGAAAAAGGCCACAAAAACGGGTGGGCTATAGCCTTGGGGGGTGGGGCTGGCCAACTTCGTCAGCCGGACTCGGAATGGCACGAGACATTACCAGGCGCCTCCGTGGGCCAAAAATAGGCCGCGGGCACAGCCGCACCCAAAAATACCCGCCCGAAGGCCGGGGCGCCAAGTTCGTCCAGCGGAAAAAGGCCACAAAAACGGGTGGGCTATAGCCTTGGGAGGTGGGGCTGGCCCACTTCGTCCGCTGGACTCGGAACGGCACGAGACTTTGCAAGGCGCCTCCGTGTGCAAAAACTGGCCGCGGACACAGCTGCGCCAAGAAAACCCGCCCGAAGGCCGGGCGCCAAGCCTCGTCCAGCCGAAAAGGCCACAAAACGGGTGGGCTATAGCCGTGGGGGGTGGGGCTGGCCAACTTCGTCAGCCGGACTCGGAATGGCGCGAGACTTTTCGAGGCTCCTCTGTGTGCCAAAAATAGGCCGCGGGGACAGCCGCGCCCAAAAATACCCGCCGGAAGGCCGGGGCGCCAAGTTCGTCCAGCGGAAAAAGGCCACAAAAACGGGTGGGCTATAGCGTTGGGGGGTGGGGCTGGTCAACGTCGTCCGCCGGAATCGGAATGCCGCGAGACTTTGCGAGGCCCCTCCGTGTGCCAAAAATAGCCCGCAGGCACTGCCGCGCCCAAAAATCCCCGCCCGCAGGCCGGGGCGCCAAGTTCGTCCAGCGGATAAAGGCCACTAAAACGGGTGGGCTATAGCCTTGGGGGGTGGGGCTGGCCAACCGTCAGCGGACTCGGAATGGCACGAGACTGCGGCGCCTCCGTGTGCCAAAAATAGGCCGCGGGCACAGCCACGCCCAAGAAAACCCGCCCGAAGGCCGGGGCGCCAAGTTCGTCCAGCCGAAAAAGGCCACAAAACGGGTGGGCTATAGCCTTGGTGGGTGGGCTATAGCCTTGGGAGGTGGGGCTGGCCAACTTCGTCAGCCGGACTCGGAACGGCGCGAGACTTTGCGAGGCGCCTCTGTGTGCAAAAATAGGCGCGGGCACAGCCGCGCCAAAAAAACCCCCCGAAGGCCGGGGCGCCAAGTTCGTCCAGCCGAAAAAGGCCACAAAAGCGGGTGGGCTATAGCCTAGGGGGGTGGGGCTGGCCAACAGCGTCAGCAGGACTCGGAATGGCGCGAGCCTTTGCGAGGCGCCTCCGTGTGCCAAAAATAGGCCGCGGGCACAGCCACGCCCAAGAAAACCCGCCCGAAGGCCGGGGCGCCAAGCTCGTCCAGCCGAAAAAGGCCACAAAAACGGGTGGGCTATAGCCTTGGTAGGTGGGGCTGGCCAACTTCGTCAGCCGGACTCGGAATGCCGCGAGACTTTGCGAGGCACCTCAGTGTGCCAAAAATAGCCCGCAGGCACAGCCCAAAAAAAAATACCCGAAGGAAGGCCGGGCGCCAAGTTCGTCCAGCGGATAAAGGCCACAAAAACGGGTGCGCTATAGCCTTGGGGGGTGGGGCTGGCCAACGTCGTCCGCCGGACTCGGAATGCCGCGAGACTTTGCGAGGCACCTCCGTGTGCCAAAAATAGCCCGCAGGCACAGCCGCGCCCCAAAAAACCCGCCCGAAGGCCGGGGCGCCAAGTTCGTCCAGCGGAAAAAGGCCACAAAAACGGGTGCGCTATAGCCTTGGGGGTGGGGCTGGCCAACCGTCAGCGGACTCGGAATGGCACGAGACTTTGCGAGGCGCCTCCGTGTGCCAAAAATAGGCCGCGGGCACAGCCACGCCCAAGAAACCCGCCCGAGGCCGGGCGCCAAGTTCGTCCAGCCGAAAAAGGCCACAAAACGGGTGGGCTATAGCCTTGGTGGGTGGGCTATAGCCTTGGTAGGTGGGGCTGGCCAACCGTCAGCCCGGACTCGGGGCGGCGCGAGACTGCGAGGCGCCTCTGTGTGCAAAAATAGGCCATGGGCACAGCCGCGCCCAAAACCCGCTTGAAGGCCGGGCGCCAAGTTCGTCCAGCCGAAAAAGGCCACAAAAACGGGTGGGCTATAGCCTTGGGGGGTGGGGCTGGCCAACTTCGTCAGCAGGACTCGGAATGGCGCGAGACTTTGCGAGGCGCCTCCGTGTGCCAAAAATAGGCCGCGGGCACAGCCACGCCCAAGAAAACCCGCCCGAAGGCCGGGGCGCCAAGTTCGTCCAGCCGAAAAAGGCCACAAAAACGGGTGGGCTATAGCCTTGGTAGGTGGGGATGGCCAACTTCGTCAGCCGGACTCGGAATGGCGCGAGACTTTGCGAGGCGCCTCTGTGTGCCAAAAATAGGCCGCAGGCACAGCCGCGCCCAAAAATACCCGCCCGAAGGCCGGGGCGCCAAGTTCGTCCAGCGGAAAAAGGCCACAAAAACGGGTGCGCTATAGCCTTGGGGGGTGGGGCTGGCCAACTTCGTCCGCCGGACTCGGAATGCCGCGAGACTTTGCGAGGCACCTCCGTGTGCCAAAAATAGCCCGCAGGCACAGCCGCGCCCCAAAAAACCCGCCCGAAGGCCGGGGCGCCAAGTTCGTCCAGCGGAAAAAGGCCACAAAAACGGGTGCGCTATAGCCTTGGGGGGTGGGGCTGGCCAACTTCGTCAGCCGGACTCGGAATGGCACGAGACTTTGCGAGGCGCCTCCGTGTGCCAAAAATAGGCCGCGGGCACAGCCACGCCCAAGAAAACCCGCCCGAAGGCCGGGGCGCCAAGTTCGTCCAGCCGAAAAAGGCCACAAAAACGGGTGGGCTATAGCCTTGGTGGGTGGGCTATAGCCTTGGTAGGTGGGGCTGGCCAACTTCGTCAGCCGGACTCGGAACGGCGCGAGACTTTGCGAGGCGCCTCTGTGTGCAAAAAATAGGCCGCGGGCACAGCCGCGCCCCAAAAAACCCGCCCGAAGGCCGGGGCGCCAAGTTCGTCCAGCCGAAAAAGGCCACAAAAACGGGTGGGCTATAGCCTTGGGGGGTGGGGCTGGCCAACTTCGTCAGCAGGACTCGGAATGGCGCGAGACTTTGCGAGGCGCCTCCGTGTGCCAAAAATAGGCCGCGGGCACAGCCACGCCCAAGAAAACCCGCCCGAAGGCCGGGGCGCCAAGTTCGTCCAGCCGAAAAAGGCCACAAAAACGGGTGGGCTATAGCCTTGGTAGGTGGGGATGGCCAACTTCGTCAGCCGGACTCGGAATGGCGCGAGACTTTGCGAGGCGCCTCTGTGTGCCAAAAATAGGCCGCAGGCACAGCCGCGCCCAAAAATACCCGCCCGAAGGCCGGGGCGCCAAGTTCGTCCAGCGGAAAAAGGCCACAAAAACGGGTGCGCTATAGCCTTGGGGGGTGGGGCTGGCCAACTTCGTCAGCCGGACTCGGAATGGCACGAGACTTTGCGAGGCGCCTCCGTGTGCCAAAAATAGGCCGCGGGCACAGCCACGCCCAAGAAAACCCGCCCGAAGGCCGGGGCGCCAAGTTCGTCCAGCCGAAAAAGGCCACAAAAACGGGTGGGCTATAGCCTTGGGGGGTGGGGCTGGCCAACTTCGTCCGCCGGACTCGGAATGGCGCGAGACTTTGCTTGGCGCCTCCGTGTGCCAGAAATAGGCCGCAGGCACAGCCGCGCCCCAAAAAACCTGCCCGAAGGCCGGGGCGCCAAGTTCGTCCAGCCGAAAAAGGCCACAAAAACGGGTGGGCTATAGCCTTGGGGGGTGGGGCTGGCCAACTTCGTCAGCCGGACTCGGAATGGCGCGAGACTTTGCGAGGCGCCTCCATGTGCCAAAAATAGGCCGCGGGCACAGCCGCTTCCAAAAATACCCGCCCGAAGGCCGGGCCGCCAAGTTCGTCCAGCGGAAAAATGCCACAAAAACGGGTGGGCTATAGCTTTGGGGGGTGGGGCTGGCCAACTTCGTCAGCCGGAATCGGAAGGGCGCGCGAATTTGTGAGGCACCTCCGTGTGCCAAAAATAGGCCGTGGGCACAGCCGCGCCCAAAAATACCCGCCCGAAGGCCGGGGCGCCTAGTTCGTCCAGCCGAAAAAGGCCACAAAAACGGGTGGGCTATAGCCTTGGGGGGTGGGGCTGGCCAACTTCGTCAGCCGGACTCGGAATGGCGCGAGACTTTGCGAGGCGCCTCTGTGTGCCAAAAATAGGCCGCAGGCACAGCCGCGCCCAAAAATACCCGCCCGAAGGCCGGGGCGCCAAGTTCGTCCAGCGGAAAAAGGCCACAAAAACGGGTGCGCTATAGCCTTGGGGGTGGGGCTGGCCAACCGTCAGCCGGACTCGGAATGGCACGAGACTTTGCGAGGCGCCTCCGTGTGCCAAAAATAGGCCGCGGGCACAGCCACGCCCAAGAAAACCCGCCCGAAGGCCGGGGCGCCAAGTTCGTCCAGCCGAAAAAGGCCACAAAAACGGGTGGGCTATAGCCTTGGGGGGTGGGGCTGGCCAACTTCGTCCGCCGGACTCGGAATGGCTCGAGACTTTGCGAGGCGCCTCCGTGTGCCATAAATAGGCCGCTGGCACAGCCGCGCCCAAAAAAACCCGCCCGAAGGCCGGGGCGCCAAGTTCGTCCAGCCGAAAAAGGCCACAAAAATGGGTGGGCTATAGCCTTGGGGGGTGGGGCTGGCCAACTTCGTCAGCCGGACTCGGAATGGCGCGAGACTTTGCGAGGCGCCTCCGTGTGCCAGAAATAGGCCGCAGGCACAGCCGTGCCCCAAAAAACCCGCCCGAAGGCCGGGGCGCCAAGTTCGTCCAGCGGAAAAAGGCCACAAAAACGGGTGGGCTATAGCCTTGGGGGGTGGGGCTGGCCAACTTCGTCAGCAGGACTCGGAATGGCGCGAGACTTTGCGAGGCGCCTCCGTGTGCCAAAAATAGGCCGCGGGCACAGCCACGCCCAAGAAAACCCGCCCGAAGGCCGGGGCGCCAAGTTCGTCCAGCCGAAAAAGGCCACAAAAACGGGTGGGCTATAGCCTTGGTAGGTGGGGCTGGCCAACTTCGTCCGCCGGACTCGGAATGGCGCGAGACTTTGCGAGGCGCCTCCGTGTGCCAGAAATAGGCCGCAGGCACAGCCGCGCCCCAAAAAACCCGCCCGAAGGCCGGGGCGCCAAGTTCGTCCAGCCGAAAAAGGCCACAAAAACGGGTGGGCTATAGCCTTGGGGGGTGGGGCTGGCCAACTTCGTCCGCCGGACTCGGAATGGCGCGAGACTTTGCGAGGCGCCTCCGTGTGCCAGAAATAGGCTGCAGGCACAGCCGCACCCCAAAAAACCCGCCCGAAGGCCGGGGCGCCAAGTTCGTCCAGCCGAAAAAGGCCACAAAAACGGGTGGGCTATAGCCTTGGGGGGTGGGGCTGGCCAACTTCGTCAGCCGGACTCGGAATGGCGCGAGACTTTGCGAGGCGCCTCTGTGTGCCAGAAATAGGCCGCAGGCACAGCCGCGCCCAAAAATACCCGCCCGAAGGCCGGGGCGCCAAGTTCGTCCAGCGGAAAAAGGCCACAAAAACGGGTGCGCTATAGCCTTGGGGGGTGGGGCTGGCCAACTTCGTCAGCCGGACTCGGAATGGCACGAGACTTTGCGAGGCGCCTCCGTGTGCCAAAAATAGGCCGTGGGCACAGCCACGCCCAAGAAAACGTGCCCGAAGGCCGGGGCGCCAAGTTCGTCCAGCCGAAAAAGGCCACAAAAACGGGTGGGCTATAGCCTTGGGGGGTGGGGCTGGCCAACTTCGTCCGCCGGACTCGGAATGGCGCGAGACTTTGCGAGGCGCCTCCGTGTGCCAGAAATAGGCTGCAGGCACAGCCGCGCCCCAAAAAACCCGCCCGAAGGCCGGGGCGCCAAGTTCGTCCAGCCGAAAAAGGCCACAAAAACGGGTGGGCTATAGCCTTGGGGGGTGGGGCTGGCCAACAAATCCCGCGGACTCGGAATGGCGCGAGACTTTGCGAGGCGCCTCCGTGTGCCAAAAATAGACCGCAGGCACAGCCGCGCCCCAAAAAACCCGCCCGAAGGCCGGGGCGCCAAGTTCGTCCAGCCGAAAAAGGCCACAAAAACGGGTGGGCTATAGCCTTGGGGGGTGGGGCTGGCCAACTTCGTCCGCCGGACTCGGAATGGCGCGAGACTTTGCGAGGCGCCTCCGTGTGCCAGAAATAGGCTGCAGGCACAGCCGCGCCCCAAAAAACCCGCCCGAAGGCCGGGGCGCCAAGTTCGTCCAGCCGAAAAAGGCCACAAAAACGGGTGGGCTATAGCCTTGGGGGGTGGGGGTGGCCAACTTCGTCCGCCGGACTCGGAATGGCGCGAGACTTTGCGAGGCGCCTCCGTGTGCCAGAAATAGGCCGCAGGCACAGCCGCGCCCCAAAAAACCCGCCCGAAGGCCGGGGCGCCAAGTTCGTCCAGCCGAAAAAGGCCACAAAAATGGGTGGGCTATAGCCTTGGGGGGTGGGGCTGGCCAACTTCGTCAGCCGGACTCGGAATGGCGCGAGACTTTGCGAGGCGCCTCCGTGTGCCAAAAATAGTCCGCGGGCACAGCCGCACCCAAAAAAACCCTCCCGAAGGCCGGGGCGCCAAGTTCGTCCTGCCGAAAAAGGCCACAAAAACGGGTGGGGTATAGCCTTGGGGGGTGGGGCTGGCAAACTTCGTCAGCCGGACTCGGAATGGCGCGAGACTTTGCGAGGCGCCTCCGTGTGCCAGAAATAGGCCGCAGGCACAGCCGTACCCCAAAAAACCCGCCCGAAGGCCGGGGCGCCAAGTTCGTCCAGCCGAAAAAGGCCACAAAAACGGGTGGGCTATAGCCTTGGGGGGTGGGGCTGGCCAACTTCGTCAGCAGGACTCGGAATGGCGCGAGACTTTGCGAGGCGCCTCCGTGTGCCACAAATAGGCCGCGGGCACAGCCACGCCCAAGAAAACCCGCCCGAAGGCCGGGGCGCCAAGTTCGTCCAGCCGAAAAAGGCCACAAAAACGGGTGGGCTATAGCCTTGGTAGGTGGGGCTGGCCAACTTCGTCAGCCGGACTCGGAATGGCGCGAGACTTTGCGAGGCGCCTCTGTGTGCCAAAAATAGGCCGCAGGCACAGCCGCGCCCAAAAATACCCGTCCGAAGGCCGGGGCGCCAAGTTCGTCCAGCGGAAAAAGGCCACAAAAACGGGTGCGCTATAGCCTTGGGGGGTGGGGCTGGCCAACTTCGTCAGCCGGACTCGGAATGGCACGAGACTTTGCGAGGCACCTCCGTGTGCCAAAAATAGGCCGTGGGCACAGCCACGCCCAAGAAAACGTGCCCGAAGGCCGGGGCGCCAAGTTCGTCCAGCCGAAAAAGGCCACAAAAACGGGTGGGCTATAGCCTTGGGGGGTGGGGCTGGCCAACTTCGTCCGTCGGACTCGGAATGGCGCGAGACTTTGCGAGGCGCCTCCGTGTGGCAAAAATAGGCCGCAGGCACAGCCGCGCCCAAAAATACCCGCCCGAAGGCCGGGGCGCCAAGTTCGTCCAGCGGAAAAAGGCCACAATAACGGGTGGGCTATAGCCTTGGGGGGTGGGGCTGGCCAAACCGTCCGCGGACTCGGAATGGCGCGAGTCTTTTGGATGCGCCTACGTGTACAAAAAATATGCCGCGGGCACAGCTGCGCCCAAATGCCTACCGAAGGCCGGGGCGCCAAGTTCGTCCAGCGGAAAAAGGCCACAAAAACGGGTGGGCTATAGCCTTTGGGGTGGGGGCTGGCCAACTTCGTCCGCCGGACTCGGAATGGCGCGAGACTTTGCGAGGCGCCTCCGTGTGGCAAAAATAGGCCGCAGGCACAGCCGCGCCCAAAAATACCAGCCCGAAGGCCGGGGCGCCAAGTTCGTCCAGCGGAAAAAGGCCACAATAACGGGTGGGCTATAGCCTTGGGGGGTGGGGCTGGCCAACTTCGTCAGCCGGACTCGGAATGGCGCGAGACTTTGCGAGGCGCCTCCATGTACCAAAAATAGGCCGCGGGCACAGCCGCGCCCAAAAATACCCACCCGAAGGCCGGGCCGCCAAGTTCGTCCAGCGGAAAAAGGCCACAATAACGGGTGGGCTATAGCCTTGGGGGGTGGGGCTGGCCAACTTCGTCCGCCGGACTCGGAATGGCGCGAGACTTTGCGAGGCGCCTCCGTGTGCCAAAAATAGGCCGCGGGCACAGCTGCGCCCAAAGGCCGCCCGAAGGCCGGGGCGCCAAGTTCGTCCAGCGGAAAAAGGCCACAAAAACGGGTGGGCTATAGCCTTGGGGGGTGGGGCTGGCCAACTTCGTCCGCCGGACTCGGAATGGCGCGAGACTTTGCGAGGCGCCTCCGTGTGGCAAAAATAGGCCGCTGGCACAGCCGCGCCCAAAAATACCCGCCCGAAGGCCGGGGCGCCAAGTTCGTCCAGCGGAAAAAGGCCACAATAACGGGTGGGCTATAGCCTTGGGGGGTGGGGCTGGCCAACTTCGTCCGCCGGACTCGGAATGGCGCGAGACTGTGCGAGGCTCCTCCGTGTGACAAAAATAGGCCGCGGGCACAGCCGCGCCCAAAAATACCCGCCCGAAGGCCGGGGCGCCAAGTTCGTCCAGCGAACAAAGGCCACAAAAACGGGTGGGCTATAGCCTTGGGGGGTGGGGATGGCCAATTTCGTCCGCCGGACTCGGAATGGCGCGAGAATTTGCGAGGCGCCTCCGTGTGCCAAAAATAGGCCGCGGGCACAGCCGCGCCCAAAAATACCCGCCCGAAGGCCGGGGCGCCAAGTTCGTCCAGCGGAAAAAGGCCACAAAAACGGGTGGGCTATAGCCTTGGCGGGTGGGGCAGGCCAACTTCGTCCGCCGGACTCGGAATGGCGCGAGACTTTGCGAGGCGCCTCCGTGTGACAAAAGTAGGCCGCGGGCACAGCCGCTCCCAAAAATACCCGCCCGAAGGCCGGGGCGCCAAGTTCGTCCAGCGGAAAAAGGCCAGAAAAACGGGTGGCCTATAGCCTTGGGAGGTGGGGCTGCCCCACTTCGACCGCCGGACTCGGAATGGCACGAGACTTTGCGAGGCTACCCCGTGTGCCAAAAATAGGCCACGGGCTCAGCCGCGCCCAAAAATACCCGCCCGAAGGCAGGGGCGCCAAGTTCGTCCTGCGGAAAAAGTCTACAAAAACAGGTGGGCTATAGCCTTGGGGGGTGGGGCTGGCCAACTTCGTCCGCCGGACTCGGAATGGCGCGAGACTTTGCGAGGCGCCTCTGTGTGCCGAAAATAGGCCGCGGGCACAGCCGCGCCCTAAAATACCCGCCCGAAGGCCGGGGCGCAAGTTCGTCCAGCGGAAAAAGGCCACAAAAACGGGTGGGCTATAGCCTTGGGGGGTGGTGCTGGCCAACTTCGTCCGCCGGACTCGGAATGGCACGAGACTTTGCGAGGCTACCCCGTGTGCCAAAAATAGGCCACGGGCTCAGCCGCGCCCAAAAATACCCGCCCGAAGGCAGGGGCGCCAAGTTCGTCCTGCGGAAAAAGTCTACAAAAACAGGTGGGCTATAGCCTTGGGGGGTGGGGCTACCCAACTTCGTCCGCCGAACTCGGAATGGCGCGAGACTTTGCGAGACGCCTCCGTGTGCCAAAAATAGGCCGCGGGCACAGCCGCGCCCAAAAATACCCGCACGAAGGCCGGTGCGAAAAGTTCGTCCAGCGGAAAAAGGCCACAAAAACGGGTGGGCTATAGCCTTGGGGGGTGGGGCTGGCCAACTTCGTCCGCCGGACTCGGAATGGCGCGAGACTTTGCGAGGCGTCTCCGTGTGCCAACAATAGGCCGCGGGCACAGCCGCGCCCAAAAATACCCGCCCGAAGGCCGGGGCGCCAAGTTCGTCCAGCGGAAAAAGGCCACAAAAACGGGTGGGCTATAGCCTTGGGGGGTGGGGCTGGCCAACTTCGTCCGCCGGACTCAGAATGTCGCGAGACTTTGCGAGGTGCCTCCGTGTGCCAAAAATAGGCCACGGGCACAGCTGCGCCCAAAAATACCCGCACGAAGGCCGGGGCGAAAAGTTCGTCCAGCGGAAAAAGGCCACAAAAACGGGTGGGCTATAGCCTTGGGGGGTGGGGCTGGCCAACTTCGTCCGCCGGACTCGGAATGGCGCGAGACTTTTCGAGGCACCTCCGTGAGCCAAAAATAGGCCCCGGACACAGCCGCGCCCAAAAATACCCGCCCGAAGGCCGGGCGCCAAGTTCGCCCAGCGGAAAAAGGCCACAAAACGGGTGGGCTATAGCCTAGGGGGTGGGGCTGGCCAACCGTCCGCCCGGACTCGGAATGGCGCGAGACTTTTCGAGGCACCTCCGTGTGCCAAAAATAGGCCGCGGACACAGCCGCGTCCAAAAATACCCGCCCGAAGGCCGGGGCGCCAAGTTCGTCCAGCCGAAAAAGGCCACAAAAACGGGTGGGCTATAGCCTTGGGGGGTGGGGCTGGCCAACTTCGTCCGCCGGACTCGAAATGGCGCGAGACTTTTCGAGGCACCTCCGTGAGCCAAAAATAGGCCCCGGACACAGCCACGCCCAAAAATACCCGCCCGAAGGCCGGGGCGCCAAGTTCGTCCAGCGGAAAAAGGCCACAAAAACGGGTGGGCTATAGCCTTGGGGGGTGCGGCTGGCCAACTTCGTCCGCCGGACTCGGAATGGCGCGAGACTTTGCGAGGCGCCTCCGTGTGCCAAAAATAGGCTGCAGGCACAGCCGCGCCCAAAAATACCCGCCCGAAGGCCGGGGCGCCAAGTTCGTCGAGCGGAAAAAGGCCACAATAACAGGTGGGCTATAGCCTTGGGGGGTGGGGCTGGCCAACTTCGTCCGCCGGACTCGGAATGGCGCGAGACTTTGCGAGGCGCCTCCGTGTGACAAAAATAGGCCGCGGGCACAGCTGCGCCCAAAAATACCCTTCCGAAGGCCGGGGCGCCAAGTTCGTCCAGCGAACAAAGGCCGCAAAAACGGGTGGGCTATAGCCTTGGCGGGTGGGGCAGGCCAACTTCGTCCGCCGGACTCGGAATGGCGCGAGACTTTGCGAGGCGCCTCCGTGTGACAAAAGTAGGCCGCGGGCACAGCCGCTCCCAAAAATACCCGCCCGAAGGCCGGGGCGCCAAGTTCGTCCAGCGGAAAAAGGCCACAATAACGGGTGGGCTATAGCCTTGGGGGGTGGGGCTGGCCAACTTCGTCCGCCGGACTCGGAATGGCGCGAGACTTTGCGAGGCGCCTCCGTGTGACAAAAATAGGCCGCGGGCACAGCCGCGCCCAAAAATACCCGCCCGAAGGCCGGGACGCCAAGTTCGTCCAGCGAACAAAGGCCACAAAAACGGGTGGGCTATAGCCTTGGCGGGTGGGGCTGGCCAACTTCGTCCGCCGGACTCGGAATGGCGCGAGAATTTGCGAGGCGCCTCCACGTGCCAAAAATAGGCCGCGGGCACAGCTGCGTCCAAAAATACCCGCCCGAAGGCCGGGGCGCCAAGTTCGTCCAGCGGAAAAAGGCCACAAAAACGGGTGGGCTATAGCCTTGGCGGGTGGGGCAGGCCAACTTCGTCCGCCAGACTCGGAATGGCGCGAGACTTTGCGAGGCGCCTCCGTGTGACAAAAGTAGGCCACGGGCACTGCCGCTCCCAAAAATACCCACCCAAAGGCCGGGGCGCCAAGTTCGTCCAGCGGAAAAAGGCCAGAAAAACGGGTGGCCTATAGCCTTGGGAGGTGGGGCTGGCCAACTTCGTCCGCCGGACTCGGAATGGCGCGAGACTTTGCGAGGCGCCTCCATGTGACAAAAATAGGCCGCGGGCACAGCTGCGCCCAAAAATACCCTTCCGAAGGCCGGGGCGCCAAGTTCGTCCAGCGAACAAAGGCCACAAAAACGGGTGGGCTATAGCCTTGGCGGGTGGGGCTGGCCAACTTCGTCCGCCGGACTCGGAATGGCGCGAGAATTTGCGAGGCACCTCCACGTGCCAAAAATAGGCCGCGGGCACAGCTGCGTCCAAAAATACCCGCCCGAAGGCCGGGGCGCCAAGTTCGTCCAGCGGAAAAAGGCCACAAAAACGGGTGGGCTATAGCCTTGGGGGGTGGGGCTGGCCAACTTCGTCCGCCGGACTCGGAATGGCGCGAGACTTTGCGAGGCGCCTCCGTGTGGCAAAAATAGGCCGCAGGCACAGCCGGGCCCAAAAATACCCGCCCGAAGGCCGGGTCGCCAAGTTCGTCCAGCGGAAAAAGGCCACAATAACGGGTGGGCTATAGCCTTGGGGGGTGGGGCTGGCCAACTTCGTCCGCCGGACTCGGAATGGCACGAGACTTTGCGAGGCACCCCCGTGTGCCAAAAATAGGCCGCGGGCACAGCCGCGCCCAAAAATACCCGCCCGAAGGCCGGGGCGCCAAGCTCGTCCAGCGGAAAAAGTCTACAAAAACGGGTGGGCTGTAGCCTTGGCGGGTGGGGCAGGCCAACTTCGTCCGCCGGACTCGGAATGGCGCGAGACTTTGCGAGGCGCCTCCGTGTGACAAAAGTAGGCCGCGGGCACTGCCGCTCCCAAAAATACCCGCCCAAAGGCCGGGGCGCCAAGTTCGTCCAGCGGAAAAAGGCCAGAAAAACGGGTGGCCTATAGCCTTGGGAGGTGGGGCTGGCCAACTTCGTCCGCCGGACTCGGAATGGCGCGAGACTTTGCGAGGCGCCTCCGTGTGACAAAAATAGGCCGCGGGCACAGCTGCGCCCAAAAATACCCTTCCGAAGGCCGGAGCGCCAAGTTCGGCCCAGCGGAAAAGGCCACAAAAACGGGTGGGCTATAGCCTTGGGGGGTGGGGCTGGCCAACTTCGTCCGCCGGACTCGGAATGGCGCGAGACTTTGCGAGGCGCCTCCGTGTGACAAAAATAGGCCGCGGGCACAGCTGCGCCCAAAAATACCCTTCCGAAGGCCGGGGCGCCAAGTTCGTCCAGCGAACAAAGGCCACAAAAACGGGTGGGCTATAGCCTTGGCGGGTGGGGCAGGCCAACTTCGTCCGCCGGACTCGGAATGGCGCGAGACTTTGCGACGCGTCTCCGTGTGCCAACAATAGGCCGCGGGCACAGCCGCGCCAAAAAATACCCGCCCGAAGGCCGGGGCGCCAAGTTCGTCCAGCGGAAAAAGGCCACAAAAACGGGTGGGCTATAGCCTTGGGGGGTGGGGCTGGCCAACTTCGTCCGCCGGACTCGGAATGGTGCGAGACCCTGCGAGGCGCCTCCGTGTGCCAAAAATAGTCCCATGGGCACAGCCGCCCAAAAATACCCCCGAAGGCCGGGCGCCAAGTTGGTCCAGCGGAAAAAGGCCACAAAAACGGGTGGGCTATAGCCTTGGGGGGTGGGGCTGGCCAAGTTCGCCCGCCGGACTCGGAATGGCGCGAGAATTTGCGAGGCGCCTCCGTGTGTGCCAAAAATAGGCCGCGGGCACAGCCGCGCTAAAAATACCCGCCCGAAGGCCGGGCGCCAAGTTCGCCCAGCGGAAAAAGGCCACAAAACGGGTGGGCTATAGCCTTGGCGGGTGGGGCAGGCCAACTCGTCCGCGGACTCGGAATGGCGCGAGACTTTGCGAGGTGCCTCCGTGTGACAAAAGTAGGCCACGGGCACTGCCGCTCCCAAAAATACCCGCCCAAAGGCCGGGGCGCCAAGTTCGTCCAGTGGAAAAAGGCCAAAAAAACGGGTGGCCTATAGCCTTGGGAGGTGGGGCTGCCCCACTGGGTCCGCCCGGACTCGGAATGGCACGAGACTTTGCGAGGCACCCCGTGTGCCAAAAATAGGCCGCGGGCACAGCCGCGCCCAAAAATACCCGCCCGAAGGTCGGGCGCCAAGTCGTCCAGCGGAAAAAGTCTACAAAACGGGTGGGCTGTAGCCTTGGGGGTGGGGCTGGCCAACTCGTCCGCTCGGATTCGGAATGGCGCGAGACTTTGCGAGGCGCCCTGTGTGCCGAAAATAGGCTGCGGGCACAGCCAGCCCTAAAATACCCACCCGAAGGTCGGGGCGCCAAGTTCGTCCAGCGGAAAAAGGCCACAAAAACGGGTGGGCTAAAGCCTTCTGGGCTGGGGATGGCCAACTACGTCCGCCGGACTCAGAATGGCGCGAGACATTGCGAGGCGCCTCCGTGTGCCAAAACTAGGCCGCGGGCACAGCCGTGCCCAAAAATACCCGCCCGAAGGCCGGGGCGCCAAGTTCGTCCAGCGGAAAAAGGCCACAAAAACGGGTGGGCTACAGCCTTGGGGGTGGGGCTGGCCAACTGGTCCGCCGGACTCGGAATGGCGCGAGACCTTGCGAGGCACCTCCGTGTGCCAAAATAGGCTGCGGGCACAGCCGCGCCCAAAAATACCCGCCCAAGGCCGGGGCGCCAAGTTCGTCCCAGAGGAAAAAGGCCACAAAAACGGGTGGGCTATAGCCTTGGGGGTGGGGCTGGCCAACAAATCCGCGGACTCGGAATGGCGCGAGACTTTGCGAGGCGCCTCCGTGTGACAAAGTTAGGCCGCGGGCACAGCCGCGCCCAAAAATACCCGCCCGAAGGCCGGGGCGCCAAGTTCGTCCAGCGAACAAAGGCCACAAAAACGGGTGGGCTATAGCCTTGGGGGGTGGGGCTGGCCAACTTCGTCCGCCGGACTCGGAATGGCGCGAGAATTTGCGAGGCGCCTCCGTGTGCTAAAAATAGGCCGCGGGCACAGCCGCGCCCAAAAATACCCGCCCGAAGGCCGGGGCGCCCAGTTCGTCCAGCGGAAAAAGGCCACAAAAACGGGTGGGCTATAGCCTTGGCGGGTGGGGCAGGCCAACTTCGTCCGCCGGACTCGGAATGGCGCGAGACTTTGCGAGGCGCCTCCGTGTGACAAAAGTAGGCCGCGGGCACTGCCGCTCCCAAAAATACCCGCCCAAAGGCCGGGGCGCCAAGTTCGTCCAGCGGAAAAAGGCCAGAAAAACGGGTGGCCTATAGCCTTGGGAGGTGGGTCTGGCCAACTTCGTCCGCCGGACTCGGATAGGCGCGAGACTTTGCGAGGCGCCTCTGTGTGCCGAAAATAGGCCGCGGGCACAGCCGCGCCCTAAAATACCCACCCGAAGGCCGGGGCGCAAGCTCGTCCAGCGGAAAAAGGCCACAAAAACGGGTGGGCTATAGCCTTCGGGGGTGGGGCTGGCCAACTTCGTCCGCCGGACTCAGAATGGCGCGAGACCTTGCGAGGCGCCTC
Organism: Citrus cavaleriei; assembly: GCA_030448935.1. NCBI lineage: Eukaryota > Viridiplantae > Streptophyta > Magnoliopsida > Sapindales > Rutaceae > Citrus > Citrus cavaleriei. The sequence continues at coordinate 109,501 of JAUJEM010000086.1, forward strand.
CCTGTGCCAAAACTAGGCCGCGGGCACAGCCGTGCCCAAAAATACCCGCCCGAAGGCCGGGGCGCCAAGTTCGTCCAGCGGAAAAAGGCCACAAAAACGGGTGGGCTACAGCCTTGGGGGGTGGGGCTGGCCAACTTCGTCCGCCGGACTCGGAATGGCGCGAGACCTTGCGAGGCGCCTCCGTGTGCCAAAAATAGGCTGCGGGCACAGCCGCGCCCAAAAATACCCGCCCGAAGGCCGGGGCGCCAAGTTCGTCCAGAGGAAAAAGGCCACAAAAACGGGTGGGCTATAGCCTTGGGGGGTGGGGCTGGCCAACTTCGTCCACCGGACTCGGAATGGCGCGAGACTTTGCGAGGCGCCTCCGTGTGACAAAAATAGGCCGCGGGCACAGCCGCGCCCAAAAATACCCGCCCGAAGGCCGGGGCGCCAAGTTCGTCCAGCGAACAAAGGCCACAAAAACGGGTGGGCTATAGCCTTGGGGGGTGGGGCTGGCCAACTTCGTCCGCCGGACTCGGAATGGCGCGAGAATTTGCGAGGCGCCTCCGTGAGCCAAAAATAGGCCGCGGGCACAGCCGCGCCCAAAAATACCAGCCCGAAGGCCGGGGCGCCAACTTCGTCCAGCGTAAAAAGGCCACAAAAACGGGTGGGCTATAGCCTAGGGGGGTGGGGCTACCCAACTTCGTCCGCCGAACTCGGAATGGCGCGAGACTTTGCGAGATGCCTCCGTGTGCCAAAAATAGGCCGCGGGCACAGCCACGCCCAAAAATACCCGCCCGAAGGCCGGGCGAAAAGTTCGTCCAGCGTAAAAGGCCACAAAAACGGGTGGGCTATAGCCTTGGGGGGTGGGGCTGGCCAACTTCGTCCGCCGGACTCGGAATGGCGCGAGACTTTTCGAGGCATCTCCGTGTGCCAAAAATAGGCCGCGGGCACAGCCGCGTCCAAAAATACCCGCCCGAAGGCCGGGGCGCCAAGTTTGTCCAGCGGAAAAAGGCCACAAAAACGGGTGGGCTATAGCCTTGGGGGGTGGGGCTGGCCAACTTCGTCCGCCGGACTCGGAATGGCGCGAGACTTTTCGAGGCACCTCCGTGAGCCAAAAATAGGCCCCGGACACAGCCGCGCTCAAAAATACCCGCCCGAAGGCCGGGGCGCCAAGTTCGTCCAGCGGAAAAAGGCCACAAAAACGGGTGGGCTATAGCCTTGGGGGGTGGGGCTGGCCAACTTCGTCCGCCAGACTCGGAATGGCGCGAGACTTTGCGAGGCGCCTCCGTGTGACAAAAATAGGCCGCGGGCACAGCTGCGCCCAAAAATACCCTTCCGAAGGCCGGGGCGCCAAGTTCGTCCAGCGAACAAAGGCCACAAAAACGGGTGGGCTATAGCCTTGGCGGGTGGGGCAGGCCCACTTCGTCCGCCGGACTCGGAATGGCGCGAGACTTTGCGACGCATCTCCGTGTGCCAACAATAGGCCGCGGGCACAGCCGTGCCCAAAAATACCCGCCCGAAGGCCGGGGTGCCAAGTTCATCCAGCGGAAAAAGGCCACAAAAACGGGTGGGCTATAGCCTTGGGGGGTGGGGCTGGCCAACTTCGTCCGCCGGACTCGGAATGGTGCGAGACCCTGCGAGGCGCCTCCGTGTGCCAAAAATAGGCTGCGGGCACAGCCGCGCCCTAAAATACCCACCCGAAGGCCGGGGCGCAAGTTCGTCCAGCGGAAAAAGGCCACAAAAACGGGTGGGCTATAGCCTTCGGGGGTGGGGATGGCCAACTTCGTCCGCCGGACTCAGAATGGCGCGAGACCTTGCGAGGCGCCTCCGTGTGCCAAAACTAGGCCGCGGGCACAGCCGTGCCCAAAAATACCCGCCCGAAGGCCGGGGCGCCAAGTTCGTCCAGCGGAAAAAGGCCACAAAAACGGGTGGGCTAGTGGCGTAGGGGGGGGGGCTGGCCAACTTCGTCCGCCGGACTCGGAATGGCGCGAGACCTTGCGAGGCACCTCCGTGTGCCAAAAATAGGCTGCGGGCACAGCCGCGCCCAAAAATACCCGCCCCGAAGGCCGGGCGCCAAGTTCGGCCCAGAGGAAAAAGGCCACAAAAACGGGTGGGCTATAGCCTTGGGGGTGGGGCTGGCCAACTTCGTCCGCCGGACTCGGAATGGCGCGAGACTTTGCGAGGCGCCTCCGTGTGACAAAAATAGGCCGCGGGCACAGCCGCGCCCAAAAATACCCGCCCGAAGGCCGGGGCGCCAAGTTCGTCCAGCGGAAAAAGGCCACAAAAACGGGTGGGCTATAGCCTTGGGGGGTGGGGCTGGCCAACTTCGTCCGCCAGACTCGGAATGGCGCGAGAAGTTGCGAGGCGCCTCCGTGTGCTAAAAATAGGCCGCAGGCACAGCCGCGCCCAAAAATACCCGCCCGAAGGCCGGGGCGCCAAGTTCGTCCAGCGGAAAAAGGCCACAACAACGGGTGGGCTATAGCCTTGGCGGGTGGGGCAGGCCAACTTCGTCCGCCGGACTCGGTAGGCGCGAGACTTTGCGAGGCGCCTCCGTGTGACAAAAGTAGGCCGCGGGCACTGCCGCTCCCAAAAATACCCGCCCAAAGGCCGGGGCGCCAAGTTCGTCCAGCGGAAAAAGGCCAGAAAAACGGGTGGCCTATAGCCTTGGGAGGTGGGTCTGGCCAACTTCGTCCGCCGGACTCGGAATGGCGCGAGACTTTGCGAGGCGCCTCTGTGTGCCGAAAATAGGCCGCGGGCACAGCCGCGCCCTTAAATACCCACCCGAAGGCCGGGGCGCAAGCTCGTCCAGCGGAAAAAGGCCACAAAAACGGGTGGGCTATAGCCTTCGGGGGTGGGGCTGGCCAACTTCGTCCGCCGGACTCAGAATGGCGCGAGACCTTGCGAGGCACCTCCCTGTGCCAAAACTAGGCCGCGGGCACAGCCGTGCCCAAAAATACCTGCCCGAAGGCCGGGGCGCCAAGTTCGTCCAGCGGAAAAAGGCCACAAAAACGGGTGGGCTACAGCCTTGGGGGGTGGGGCTGGCCAACTTCGTCCGCCGGACTCGGAATGGCGCGAGACCTTGCGAGGCGCCTCCGTGTGCCAAAAATAGGCCGCGGGCACAGCCGCGCTAAAAATACCCGCCCGAAGGCCGGGCGCCAAGTTCGTCCAGAGGAAAAAGGCCACAAAAACGGTGGGCTATAGCCTTGGGGGTGGGGCTGGCCAACTCGGTCCACCGGACTAGGAATGGCGCGAGACTTTGCGAGGCGCCTCCGTGTGACAAAAATAGGCCGCGGCACAGCCGCGCTTAAAAATACCCGCCCGAAGGCCGGGGCGCCAAGTTCGTCCAGCGAACAAAGGCCACAAAAACGGGTGGGCTATAGCCTTGGGGGGTGGGGCTGGCCAACTTCGTCCGCCGGACTCGGAATGGCGCGAGAATTTGCGAGGCGCCTCCGTGAGCCAAAAATAGGCCGCGGGCACAGCCGCGCCCAAAAATACCAGCCCGAAGGCCGGGGCGCCAACTTCGTCCAGCGGAAAAAGGCCACAAAAACGGGTGGGCTATAGCCTAGGGGGGTGGGGCTACCCAACTTCGTCCGCCGAAGTCGGAATGGCGCGAGACTTTGCGAGATGCCTCCGTGTGCCAAAAATAGGCCGCGGGCACAGCCACGCCCAAAAATACCCGCCCGAAGGCCGGGGCGAAAAGTTCGTCCAGCGGAAAAAGGCCACAAAAACGGGTGGGCTATAGCCTTGGGGGGTGGGGCTGGCCAACTTCGTCCGCCGGACTCGGAATGGAGCGAGACTTTTCGAGGCATCTCCGTGTGCCAAAAATAGGCCGCGGGCACAGCCGCGTCCAAAAATACCCGCCCGAAGGCCGGGGCGCCAAGTTTGTCCAGCGGAAAAAGGCCACAAAAACGGGTGGGCTATAGCCTTGGGGGGTGGGGCTGGCCAACTTCGTCCGCCGGACTCGGAATGGCGCGAGACTTTTCGAGGCACCTCCGTGAGCCAAAAATAGGCCCCGGACACAGCCGCGCTCAAAAATACCCGCCCGAAGGCCGGGGCGCCAAGTTCGTCCAGCGGAAAAAGGCCACAAAAACGGGTGGGCTATAGCCTTGGGGGGTGGGGCTGGCCAACTTCGTCCGCCAGACTCGGAATGGCGCGAGACTTTGCGAGGCACCTCCGTGTGACAAAAATAGGCCGCGGGCACAGCTGCGCCCAAAAATACCCTTCCGAAGGCCGGGGCGCCAAGTTCGTCCAGCGAACAAAGGCCACAAAAACGGGTGGGCTATAGCCTTGGCGGGTGGGGCAGGCCAACTTCGTCCGCCGGACTCGGAATGGCGCGAGACTTTGCGACGCATCTCCGTGTGCCAACAATAGGCCGCGGGCACAGCCGTGCCCAAAAATACCCGCCCGAAGGCCGGGGCGCCAAGTTCATCCAGCGGAAAAAGGCCACAAAAACGGGTGGGCTATAGCCTTGGGGGGTGGGGCTGGCCAACTTCGTCCGCCGGACTCGGAATGGTTCGAGACCCTGCGAGGCGCCTCCGTGTGCCAAAAATAGTCCGCGGGCACAGCCGCGCTCAAAAATACCCCCCCGAAGGCCGGGGCGCCAAGTTTGTCCAGCGGAAAAAGGCCACAAAAACGGGTGGGCTATAACCTTGGGGGGTGGGGCTGCCCCACTTCGTCCGCCGGACTCGGAATGGCGCGAGAATTTGCGAGGCGCCTCCGTGTGCCAAAAATAGGCCGAGGCACAGCCGCGCCCAAACATACCCGCCCGAAGGCCGGGGCGCCAAGTTCGTCCAGCGGAAAAAGGCCACAAAAACGGGTGGGCTATAGCCTTGGCGGGTGGGGCAGGCCAACTTCGTCCGCCGGACTCGGAATGGCGCGAGACTTTGCGAGGCGCCTCCGTGTGACAAAAGTAGGCCACGGGCACTGCCGCTCCCAAAAATACCCGCCCAAAGGCCGGGGCGCCAAGTTCGTCCAGCGGAAAAAGGCCAAAAAAACGGGTGGCCTATAGCCTTGGGAGGTGGGGCTGCCCCACTTCGTCCGCCGGACTCGGAATGGCACGAGACTTTGCGAGGCACCCCCGTGTGCCAAAAATAGGCCGCGGGCACAGCCGCGCCCAAAAATACCCGCCCGAAGGTCGGGGTGCCAAGTTCGTCCAGCGGAAAAAGGCCACAAAAACGGGTGGGCTATAGCCTAGGGGGGTGGGGCTACCCAACTTCGTCCGCCGAACTCGGAATGGCGCGAGACTTTGCGAGATGCCTCCGTGTGCCAAAAATAGGCCGCGGGCACAGCCGCGCCCTAAAATACCCGCCCGAAGGCCGGGGCGCAAGTTCGTCCAGCGGAAAAAGGCCACAAAAACGGGTGGGCTATAGCCTTGGGGGGTGGGGCTGGCCAACTTCGTCCGCCGGACTCGGAATGGCACGAGACTTTGCGAGGCGCCTCCGTGTGCCAAAAATAGGCCGTGGGCACAACCGAGCCCAAAAATACCCGCCCGAAGGCCGGGGCGCCAAGTTCGTCCAGCGGAAAAAGGCCACAAAAACGGGTGGGCTATAGCCTAGGGGGGTGGGGCTACCCAACTTCGTCCGCCGAACTCGGAATGGCGCGAGACTTTGCGAGATGCCTCCGTGTGCCAAAAATAGGCCGCGGGCACAGCCGCGCCCAAAAATACCCGCCCGAAGGCCGGGGCGAAAAGTTCGTCCAGCGGAAAAAGGCCACAAAAACGGGTGGGCTATAGCCTTGGGGGGTGGGGCTGGCCAACTTCGTCCGCCGGACTCGGAATGGCGCGAGACTTTTCGAGGCATCTCCGTGTGCCAAAAATAGGCCGCGGGCACAGCCGCGTCCAAAAATACCCGCCCGAAGGCCGGGGCGCCAAGTTTGTCCAGCGGAAAAAGGCCACAAAAACGGGTGGGCTATAGCCTTGGGGGGTGGGGCTGGCCAACTTCGTCCGCCGGACTCGGAATGGTGCGAGACCCTGCGAGGCGCCTCCGTGTGCCAAAAATAGTCCGCGGGCACAGCCGCGCCCAAAAATACCCGCCCGAAGGTCGGGGTGCCAAGTTCGTCCAGCGGAAAAAGTCTACAAAAACGGGTGGGCTGTAGCCTTGGGGGGTGGGGCTGGCCAACTTCGTCCGCCGGACTCGGAATGGCGCGAGACTTTGCGAGGCGCCTCTGTGTGCCGAAAATAGGCCGCGGGCACAGCCGCGCCCTAAAATACCCGCCCGAAGGCCGGGGCGCAAGTTCGTCCAGCGGAAAAAGGCCACAAAAACGGGTGGGCTATAGCCGTGGGGGGTGGGGCTGGCCAACTTCGTCCGCCGGACTCGGAATGGCACGAGACTTTGCGAGGCGCCTCCGTGTGCCAAAAATAGGCCGTGGGCACAACCGAGCCCAAAAATACCCGCCCGAAGGCCGGGGCGCCAAGTTCGTCCAGCGGAAAAAGGCCACAAAAACGGGTGGGCTATAGCCTAGGGGGGTGGGGCTACCCAACTTCGTCCGCCGAACTCGGAATGGCGCGAGACTTTGCGAGATGCCTCCGTGTGCCAAAAATAGGCCGCGGGCACAGCCGCGCCCAAAAATACCCGCCCGAAGGCCGGGGCGAAAAGTTCGTCCAGCGGAAAAAGGCCACAAAAACGGGTGGGCTATAGCCTTGGGGGGTGGGGCTGGCCAACTTCGTCCGCCGGACTCGGAATGGCGCGAGACTTTTCGAGGCAACTCCGTGTGCCAAAAATAGGCCGCGGGCACAGCCGCGCCCAAAAATACCCGCCCGACGGCCGGGGCGCCACGTTCGTCCTGCGGAAAAAGGCCACACAACCGGGTGGGCTATAGCCTTGGGGGGTGGGGCTGGCCAACTTCGTCCGCCGGACTCGGAATGGCGCGAGACTTTTCGAGGCACCTCCGTGAGCCAAAAATAGGCCCCGGACACAGCCGCGCTCAAAAATACCCGCCCGAAGGCCGGGGCGCCAAGTTCGTCCAGCGGAAAAAGGCCACAAAAACGGGTGGGCTATAGCCTTGGGGGGTGGGGCTGGCCAACTTCGTCCGCCGGACTCGGAATGGCGCGAGACTTTGCGAGGCGCCTCCGTGTGAGAAAAATAGGCCGCGGCACAGCTGCGCTCAAAATACCCTCCCGAAGGCCGGGGCGCCAAGTCGTCCAGCGAACAAAGGCCACAAAAACGGGTGGGCTATAGCCTTGGCGGGGTGGGGCAGGCCAACTTCGTCCGCCGGACTCGGAATGGCGCGAGACTTTACGACGCGTCTCGTGTGCCAACAATAGGCCGCGGGCACAGCCGCTTAAAAATAACCGCCCAAGGTCGGGCGCCAAGTTCGTCCAGCGGAAAAAGGCCACAAAAACGGGTGGGCTATAGCCTTGGGGGGTGGGGCTGGCCAACTTCGTCCGCCGGACTCGGAATGGTGCGAGACCTTGCGAGGCGCCTCCGTGTGCCAAAAATAGTCCGCGGGCACAGCCGCGCCCAAAAATACCCCCCCGAAGGCCGGGGCGCCAAGTTTGTCCAGCGGAAAAAGGCCACAAAAACGGGTGGGCTATAGCCTTGGGGGGTGGGGCTGGCCAAGTTCGTCCGCCGGACTCGGAATGGCGCGAGAATTTGCGAGGCGCCTCCGTGTGCCAAAAATAGGCCGCGGGCACAGCCGCGCCCAAAAATACCCGCCCGAAGGCCGGGGCGCCAAGTTCGTCCAGCGGAAAAAGGCCACAAAAACGGGTGGGCTATAGCCTTGGCGGGTGGGGCAGGCCAACTTCGTCCGCCGGACTCGGAATGGCGCGAGACTTTGCGAGGCGCCTCCGTGTGACAAAAGTAGGCAACGGGCACTGCCGCTCCCAAAAATACCCGCCCAAAGGCCGGGGCGCCAAGTTCGTCCAGCGGAAAAAGGCCAAAAAAACGGGTGGCCTATAGCCTTGGGAGGTGGGGCTGCCCCACTTCGTCCGCCGGACTCGGAATGGCACGAGACTTTGCGAGGCGCCTCCGTGTGCCAAAAATAGGCCGTGGGCACAACCGAGCCCAAAAATACCCGCCCGAAGGCCGGGGCGCCAAGTTCGTCCAGCGGAAAAAGGCCACAAAAACGGGTGGGCTATAGCCTAGGGGGTGGGGCTACCCAACTGTCCCCGCCGGACTCGGAATGGCGCGAGACTTTGCGAGGGGCCTCCGTGTGCCAAAAATAGGCCGCGGGCACAGCCTCGCCCAAAAATAACCGCCCGAAGGCCGGGGCGAAAAAGTTCGTCCAGCGGAAAAAGGCCACAAAAACGGGTGGGCCATAGCCTTGGGGGGTGGGGCTGGCCAAATTCGCCCGCCGGACTCGGAATGGCGCGAGACTTTGCGAGGGGCCTCCGTGTGCCAAAAATAGGCTGCGGGCACAGCGCGTCAAAAATACCCGCCCGAAGGCCGGGCGCCAAGTTTGTCCTGCGGAAAAAGGCCACAAAAACGGGTGGGCTATAGCCTTGGGGGTGGGGCTGGCCAACCGTCCGCGGACTCGGAATGGGCGAGACTTTTCGAGGCACCTCCGTGAGCCAAAAATAGGCCCCGGACACAGCCGCGCTCAAAAATACCCGCCCAAGGCCGGGCGCCAAGTTCGTCCAGCGGAAAAAGGCCACAAAACGGGTGGGCTATAGCCTTGGGGGTGGGGCTGGCCAACCGTCCGCCGGACTCGGAATGGCGCGAGACTGCGAGGCGCCTCCGTGTGACAAAAAATAGCCGCGGGCACAGCTGCGCTCAAAAATACCCTTCCGAAGGCCGGGGCGCCAAGTTCGTCCAGCGAACAAAGGCCACAAAAACGGGTGGGCTATAGCCTTGGCGGGTGGGGCAGGCCAACTTCGTCCGCCGGACTCGGAATGGCGCGAGACTTTGCGACGCGACTCCGTGTGCCAACAATAGCCGCATGGCACAGCCGCATAAAAATAACCGCCCAAGGCCGGGCGCCAAGTTCGTCCAGCGAAAAAAGGCCACAAAAACGGGTGGGCTATAGCCTTGGGGGGTGGGGCTGGCCAACTTCGTCCGCCGGACTCGGAATGGTGCGAGACCCTGCGAGGCGCCTCCGTGTGCCAAAAATAGTCCGCGGGCACAGCCGCGCCCAAAAATACCCCCCCGAAGGTCGGGGCGCCAAGTTTGTCCAGCGGAAAAAGGCCACAAAAACGGGTGGGCTATAGCCTTGGGGGGTGGGGCTGGCCAAGTTCGTCCGCCGGACTCGGAATGGCGCGAGAATTTGCGAGGCGCCTCCGTGTGCCAAAAATAGGCCGCGGGCACAGCCGCGCCCAAAAATACCCGCCCGAAGGCCGGGGCGCCAAGTTCGTCCAGCGGAAAAAGGCCACAAAAACGGGTGGGCTATAGCCTTGGCGGGTGGGGCAGGCCAACTTCGTCCGCCAGACTCGGAATGGCGCGAGACTTTGCGAGGCGCCTCCGTGTGACAAAAGTAGGCAACGGGCACTGCCTCTCCCAAAAATACCCGCCCAAAGGCCGGGGCGCCAAGTTCGTCCAGCGGAAAAAGGCCAAAAAAACGGGTGGCCTATAGCCTTGGGAGGTGGGGCTGCCCCACTTCGTCCGCCGGACTCGGAATGGCACGAGACTTTGCGAGGCACCCCCGTGTGCCAAAAATAGGCCGCGGGCACAGTCGCGCCCAAAAATACCCGCCCGAAGGTCGGGGCGCCAAGTTCGTCCAGCGGAAAAAGTCTACAAAAACGGGTGGGCTGTAGCCTTGGGGGTTGGGGCTGGCCGACTTCGTCCGCCGGACTCGGAATGGCGCGAGACTTTGCGAGGCGCCTCTGTGTGCCGAAAATAGGCCGCGGGCACAGCCGCGCCCTAAAATACCCACCCGAAGGCCGGGGCGCAAGTTCGTCCAGCGGAAAAAGGCCACAAAAACGGGTGGGCTATAGCCTTGGGGGGTGGGGCTGGCCAACTTCGTCCGCCGGACTTGGAATGGCACGAGACTTTGCGAGGCGCCTCCGTGTGCCAAAAATAGGCCGCGGGCACAGCCGCGTCCAAAAATACCCGCCCGAAGGCCGGGGCGCCAAGTTCGTCCAGCGGAAAAAGGCCACAAAAACGGGTGGGCTATAGCCTTGGGGGGTGGGGCTGGCCAACTTCGTCCGCCGGACTCGGAATGGTGCGAGACCCTGCGAGGCGCCTCCGTGTGCCAAAAATAGTCCGCGGGCACAGCCGCGCCCAAAAATACCCCCCCGAAGGTCGGGGCGCCAAGTTTGTCCAGCGGAAAAAGGCCACAAAAACGGGTGGGCTATAGCCTTGGGGGGTGGGGCGGGCCAAGTTCGTCCGCCGGACTCGGAATGGCGCGAGAATTTGCGAGCCGCCTCCGTGTGCCAAAAATAGGCCGTGGGCACAGCCGCGCCCAAAAATACCCGCCCGAAGGCCGGGGCGTCAAGTTCGTCCAGCGGAAAAAGGCCACAAAAACGGGTGGGCTATAGCCTTGGCGGGCGGGGCAGGCCAACTTCGTCCGCCGGACTCGGAATGGCGCGAGACTTTGCGAGGCGCCTCCGTGTGACAAAAGTAGGCAACGGGCACTGCCGCTCCCAAAAATACCCGCCCAAAGGCCGGGGCGCCAAGTTCGTCCAGCGGAAAATGGCCAAAAAAACGGTTGGCCTATAGCCTTGGGAGGTGGGGCTGCCCCACTTCGTCCGCCGGACTCGGAATGGCACGAGACTTTGCGAGGCACCCCCGTGTGCCAAAAATAGGCCGCGGGCACAGCCGCGCCCAAAAATACCCGCCCGAAGGTCGGGGCGCCAAGTTCGTCCAGCGGAAAAAGTCTACAAAAACGGGTGGGCTGTAGCCTTGGGGGGTGGGGCTGGCCAACTTCGTCCGCCGGACTCGGAATGGCGCGAGACTTTGCGAGGCACCTCTGTGTGCCGAAAATAGGCCGCGGGCACAGCCGCGCCCTAAAATACCCACCCGAAGGCCGGGGCGCAAGTTCGTCCAGCGGAAAAAGGCCACAAAAACGGGTGGGCTATAGCCTTGGGGGGTGGGGCTGGCCAACTTCGTCCGCCGGACTTGGAATGGCACGAGACTTTGCGAGGCGCCTCCGTGTGCCAAAAATAGGCCGCGGGCACAGCCGAGCCCAAAAATACCCGCCCGAAGGCCGGGGCGCCAAGTTCGTCCAGCGGAAAAAGGCCACAAAAACGGGTGGGCTATAGCCTAGGGGGGTGGGGCTACCCAACTTCGTCCGCCGAACTCGGAATGGCACGAGACTTTGCGAGACGCCTCCGTGTGCCAAAAATAGGCCGCGGGCACAGCCGCGCCCAAAAATACCCGCCCGACGGCCGGGGCGAAAAGTTCGTCCAGCGGAAAAAGGCCACAAAACCGGGTGGGCTATAGCCTTGGGGGGTGGGGCTGGCCAACTTCGTCCGCCGGACTCGGAATGGCGCGAGACTTTTCGAGGCATCTCCGTGTGCCAAAAATAGGCCGCGGGCACTGCCGCATCCAAAAATACCCGCCCGAAGGCCGGGGCGCCAAGTTCGTCCAGCGGAAAAAGGCCACAAAAACGGGTGGGCTATAGCCTTGGGGGGTGGGGCTGGCCAACTGCGTCCGCCGGACTCGAAATGGCGCGAGACTTTTCGAGGCACCTCCGTGAGCCAAAAATAGGCCCCGGACACAGCCGCACCCAAAAATACCCGCCCGAAGGCCGGGGCGCCAAGTTCGTCCAGCGGAAAAAGGCCACAAAAACGGGTGGGCTATAGCCTTGGGGGGTGGGGCTGGCCAACTTCGTCCGCCGGACTCGGAATGGCGCGAGACTTTGCGAGGCGACTCCGTGTGCCAAAAATAGGCCACGGGCATGGCCGCACCCAAAAATACGCGCCCGAAGGCCGGGGCGCCAAGTTCGTCCAGCGGAAAAAGGCCACAAAAACGGGTGGGCTATAGCCTTGGGGGGTGGGGCTGGCCAACTTCGTCCGCCGGACTCGGAATGGCGCGAGACTTTGCGACGCGTCTCCGTGTGCCAATGGCGCGAGACTTTGCGAGGCGACTCCGTGTGCCAAAAATAGGCCACGGGCATGGCCGCACCCAAAAATACGCGCCCGAAGGCCGGGGCGCCAAGTTCGTCCAGCGGAAAAAGGCCACAAAACGGGTGGGCTATAGCCTTGGGGGTGGGGCTGGCCAACCGTCCCCCGGACTCGGAATGGCGCGAGACTTTGCGACGCGTCTCCGTGTGCCAACAATAGGCCGCGGGCACAGCCGCGCCCAAAAATACCCGCCCGAAGGCCGGGGCGCCAAGTTCGTCCAGCGGAAAAAGGCCACAAAAACGGGTGGGCTATAGCCTTGGGGGGTGGGGCTGGCCAACTTCGTCCGCCGGACTCGGAATGGCGCGAGACTTTTCGAGGCACCTCCATGAGCCAAAAATAGGCCCCGGACACAGCCGGGCCCAAAAATACCCGCCCGAAGGCCGGGGCGCCAAGTTCGTCCAGCGGAAAAAGGCCACAAAAACGGGTGGGCTATAGCCTTGGGGGGTGGGGCTGGCCAACTTCGTCCGCCGGACTCGGAATGGCGCGAGACTTTGCGAGGCGACTCCGTGTGCCAAAAATAGGCCACGGGCATGGCCGCACCCAAAAATACGCGCCCGAAGGCCGGGGCGCCAAGTTCGTCCAGCGGAAAAAGGCCACAAAAACGGGTGGGCTATAGCCTTGGGGGGTGGGGCTGGCCAACTTCGTCCGCCGGACTCGGAATGGCGCGAGACTTTGCGACGCGTCTCCGTGTGCCAACAATAGGCCGCGGGCACAGCCGCGCCCAAAAATACCCGCCCGAAGGCCGGGGCGCCAAGTTCGTCCAGCGGAAAAATGCCACAAAAACGGGTGGGCTATAGCCTTGGGGGGTGGGGCTGGCCAACTTCGTCCGCCGGACTCGGAATGGTGCGAGACCTTGCGAGGCGCCTCCGTTTGCCAAAAATAGTCCGCGGGCACAGCCGCGCCCAAAATACCCCGAAGGCCGGGCGCCAAGTTTGTCCAGCGGAAAAAGGCCACAAAAACGGGTGGGCTATAGCCTTGGGGGTGGGGCTGGCCAACTCGTCCGCCGGACTCGGAATGGCGCGAGACCTTGCGAGGCGCCTCCGTGTGCCAAAAATAGCCATGGCACAGCCGCGCCAAAAATACCCGCCCGATGGCCGGGCGCCAAGTTCGTCCAGCGGAAAAAAGGCCAAAAACGGTGGGCTATAGCCTTGGGGGTGGGGCTGGCCAACTTCGTCCGCCGGACTCAGAATGGCGCGAGACCTTGCGAGGCGCCTCCGTGTGCCAAAACTAGGCATGGGCACAGCCGTGCCCAAAAATACCCGCCCGAAGGCCGGGCGCCATGTACGTCCAGCGGAACAGGCCACAAAAACGGGTGGGCTACAGCCTTGGGGGGTGGGGCTGGCCAACTTCGTCCGCCGGACTCGGAATGGCGCGAGACCTTGCGAGGCGCCTCCGCGTGCCAAAAATAGGCTGCGGGCACAGCCGCGCCCAAAAATACCTGCCCGAAGGCCGGGGCGCCAAGTTCGTCCAGAGGAAAAAGGCCACAAAAACGGGTGGGCTATAGCCTTGGGGGGTGGGGCTGGCCAACTTCGTCCGCCGGAATCGGAATGGCGCGAGACCATGCGAGGCGCCTCCATGTGCCAAAAATAGGCCGCGGGCACAGCCGCGCCCAAAAATACCCCCCCGAAGGCCGGGGCGCCAAGTTTGCCCAGCGGAAAAGGCCACAAAAACGGGCGGGCTATAGCCTTGGGGGGTGGGGCTGGCCAACTTCGTCCGCCGGACTCGGAATGGCGCGAGACCTTGCGAGGCGCCTCCGTGTGCCAAAAATAGGCCGCGGGCACAGCCGCGCCCAAAAATACCCGCCCGAAGGCCGGGGCGCCAAGTTTGTCCAGCGGAAAAGGCCACAAAAACGGGTGGGCTATAGCCTTGGGGGGTGGGGCTGGCCAACTTCGTCCGCCAGACTCGGAATGGCGCGAGACTATGCGAGACGCCTCCGTGTGCCAAAAATAGGCCGCGGGCACAGCCGCGCCCAAAAATACCCGCCCGGAAGGTCGGGGCGCCAAGTTCGTCCAGCGGAAAAATGCCACAAAAACGGGTGGGCTATAGCCTTGGGGGGTGGGGCTGGCCAACTTCGTCCGCCGGACTCGGAATGGCGCGAGACTCTGCGATGCGCCTCCGTGGGCCAAAAATAGGCCGCGGGCACAGCCGTGCCCAAAAATACCCGCCCGAAGGCCGGGGCGCCAAGTTCGTCCAGCGGAAAAAGACCACAAAAACGGGTGGGCTATAGCCTTGGGGGGTGGGGCTGGCCAACTTCGTCCGCCGGACTCGGAATGGCGCGAGACTTTGCGATGCGCCTCCGTGGGCCAAAAATAGGCCGCGGGCACAGCCGTGCCAGAAAATACCCGCCCGAAGGCCGGGGCGCCAAGTTCGTCCAGCGGAAAAAGGGCACAAAAACGGGTGGGCTATAGCCTTGGGGGGTGGGGCTGGCCAACTTCGTCTGCCGGACTCGGAATGGCGCGAGACTTTGCGAGGCACCTCCGTGTGCCAAAAATAGGCCGCGGGCACAGCCGCGCCCAAAAATACCCGCCCGAAGGCCGGGGCGCCAAGTTCGTCCAGCGGAAAAAGGCCACAAAAACGGGTGGCTATAGCCTTGGGGGGTGGGGCTGGCCAACTTCGTCCGCCGGACTCGGAATGGCGCGAGACTTTGCGAGGCGCCTCCGTGTGCCAAAAATAGGCCGCGGGCACAGCCTCGCCCAAAAATACCCGCCCGAAGGCCGGGGCGCCAAGTTCGTCCAGCGGAAAAAGGCCACAAAAACGGGTGGGCTATAGCCTTGGGGGGTGGGGCTGGCCAACTTCGTCCGCCGGACTCGGAATGGCGCGAGACCTTGCGAGGCGCCTCCGCATGCCAAAAATAGGCCGCGGGCACAACCGCGCCCAAAAATACCTGCCCGAAGGCCGGGGCGCCAAGTTCGTCCAGCGGAAAAAGGCCTCAAAAACGGGTGGGCTATAGCCTTGGGGGGTGGGGCTGGCCAACTTCGTCCGCCGGACTCGGAATGGCGCGAGACCTTGCGAGGCGCCTCCGTGTGCCAAAAATAGGCCGCGGGCACAGCCGCGCCCAAAAATACCCGCCCGAAGGCCGGGGCACCAAGTTTGTCCAGCAGAAAAGGCCACAAAAGCGGGTCGGCTATAGCCTTGGGGGGTGGGGTTGGCCAACTTCGTCTGCCAGACTCGGAATGGCGCGAGACTTTGCGAGACGCCTCCGTGTGCCAAAAATATGCCGCGGCACAAACGCGACCAAAAATACCCGCCCGAAGGCCGGGCGCCAAGTTCGTCCAGCGAAAAATGCCACAAAAACGGGTGGGCTATAGCCTTGGGGGTGGGGCTGGACAACCCCGTCCGCCGGACTCGTACTGGCGCGATACTTTGTGATGCACCTCCGTGTGCCAAAAATTTGCCGCGTGCACTGCCGCGCGCTATAATACCTGCCCGAAGGCCGGGGCGCCAAGTTCGTCCAGCGGAAAAAGGCCAGAAAAACGGGTGGGCAATAGCCTTGGGGGGTGAGGCTGGCCAACTTCGTCCGCCGGATTCGGAATGGCGCGAGACTTTGCAAGGCGCCTCCGTGTACCAAAAATAGGCCGCGGGCACAGCCGCGCCCAAAAATACCCGCCCGAAGGCCGGGGCGCCAAGTTCGTCCAGCGGAAAAAGGGCAGAAAAACGGGTGGGCAATAGCCTTGGGGGGTGGGGCTGGCCAACTTCGTCCGCCGGACTCGGAATGGCGCGAGACTTTGCGAGGTGCCTCCGTGTGCCAAAAATAGGCCGCGGGCACAGCCGCGCCAAAAAATACCCGCCCGAAGGCCGGGGAAACAAGTTCGTCCAGCGGAAAAAGGCCATAAAAACCGGTGGGCTATAGCCTTGGGGGGTGGGGCTGCCCAACTTCGTCCGCCGGACTCGGAATCGCGCGAGACTTTGCGAGGCGCCTCCGTGTGGCAAAAATAGGCCGCGGGCACAGCCGCGCCTAAAAATACGTGCCCGAAGGCCGGGGCGCCAAGTTCGTCCAGCGGAAAAAGGCCTCAAAAACGGGTGGGCTATAGCCTTGGGGGGTGGGGCTGGCCAACTTCGTCCGCCGGACTCGGAATGGCGCGAGACCTTGCGAGGCGCCTCCGTGTGCCAAAAATAGGCCGCGGGCACAGCCGCGCCCTAAAATACCCGCCCGAAGGCCGGGGCGCCAAGTTCGTCCAGCGGAAAAATGCCACAAAAACGGGTGGGCTATAGCCTTGGGGGGTGGGGCTGGCCAACTTCGTCCGCCGGACTCGGAATGGCGCGAGAGTTTGTGATGCGCCTCCGTGTGCCAAAAATTGGCCGCGGGCACAGCTGCGCCCAAAAATACCTGCCCGAAGGCCGGGGCGCCAAGTTCGTCCAGCGGAAAAAGGCCAGAAAGACGGGTGGGCAATAGCCTTGGGGGGTGAGGCTGGCCAACTTCGTCCACCGGATTCGGAATGGCGCGAGACTTTGCAAGGCGCCTCCGTGTGCCAAAAATAGGCCGCGGGCACAGCCGCGCCCAAAAATACCCGCCCGAAGGCCGGGGCGCCAAGTTCGTCCAGCGGAAAAAGGGCAGAAAAACGGGTGGGCTATAGCCTTGGGGGGTGGGGCTGGCCAACTTCGTCCGCCGGACTCGGAATGGCGCGAGACTTTGCGAGGTGGCTCCGTGTGCCAAAAATAGGCCGCGGACACAGCCGCGCCCAAAAATACCCGCCCGAAGGCCGGGGAAACAAGTTCGTCCAGCGGAAAAAGGCCATAAAAACCGGTGGGCTATAGCCTTGGGGGGTGGGGCTGCCCAACTTCGTCCGCCGGACTCGGAATCGCGCGAGACTTTGCGAGGTGCCTCCGTGTGGCAAAAATAGGCCGCGGGCACAGCCGCGCCTAAAAATACCCGTCCGAAGGCCGGGGCGCCAAGTTCTTCCAGCGGAAAAAGGCCACAAAAACGGGTGGGCTATAGCCTTGGGGGGTGGGGCTGCCCAACTTCGTCCGCCGGACTCGGAATCGCGCGAGACTTTGCTAGGTGCCTCCGTGTGGCAAAAATAGGCCGCGGGCACAGCCGCGCCTAAAAATACCCGTCCGAAGGCCGGGGCGCCAAGTTCTTCCAGCGGAAAAAGGCCACAAAAACGGGTGGGCTATAGCCTTGGGGGGTGGGGCTGGCCAACTTTGTCCGCCGGACTCGGAATGGCGTGAGACTTTGCGAGTCGCCTCCGTGTACCCAAAATAGGCCGCGGGCACAGCCGCATCCAAAAATACCCGCCCAAAGGCCGGGGCGCCAAGTTCATCCAGCGGAAAAAGGCCACAAAAATGGGTGGGCTATAGCCTTGGGGGGTGGAGCTGGCCAGCTTCGTCCGCCTGACTCGGAATGGCGCGAGACTTTGCCAGGCGCCTCCGTGTGCCAAAAATAGGCCGTGGGCACAGCCTCGCCCAAAAATACCCGCCCAACGGCCGGGGCGCCAAGTTCGTCCAGCGGAAAAAGGCCACAAAAACGGGTGGGCTATAGCCTTGGGGGGTGGGGCTGGCCAACTTCGTCCGCCGGACTCGGAATGGCGCGAGACCTTGCGAGGCGCCTCCGCATGCCAAAAATAGGCCGCGGGCACAACCGCGCCCAAAAATACCTGCCCGAAGGCCGGGGCGCCAAGTTCGTCCAGCGGAAAAAGGCCTCAAAAACGGGTGGGCTATAGCCTTGGGGGGTGGGGCTGGCCAACTTCGTCCGCCGGACTCGGAATGGCGCGAGACCTTGCGAGGCGCCTCCGTGTGCCAAAAATAGGCCGCGGGCACAGCCGCGCCCAAAAATACCCGCCCGAAGGCCGGGGCGCCAAGTTTGTCCAGCGGAAAAGGCCACAAAAACGGGTGGGCTATAGCCTTGGGGGGTGGGGTTGGCCAACTTCGTCCGCCAGACTCGGAATGGCGCGAGACTTTGCGAGACGCCTCCGTGTGCCAAAAATAGGCCGCGGGCACAGCCGCGCCCAAAAATACCCTCCCGAAGGCCGGGGCGCCAAGTTCATCCAGCGTAAAAAGGCAACAAAAACGGGTGGGCTATAGCCTTGGGGGGTGGGGCTGGCCAACTTCGTCCGCCGGACTCGGAATGGCGCGAGACATTACCAGGCGCCTCCGTGGGCCAAAAATAGGCCGCGGGCACAGCCGCGCCCAAAAATACCCACCCGAAGGCCGGGGCGCCAAGTTCGTCCAGCGGAAAAATGCCACAAAAACGGGTGGGCTATAGCCTTGGGGGGTGGGGCTGGCCAACTTCGTCCGCCGGACTCGGAATGGCGCGAGACTTTGTGATGCGCCTCCGTGTGCCAAAAATAGGCCGCGGGCACAGCCGCGCCCAAAAATACCTGCCCGAAGGCCGGGGCGCCAAGTTCGTCCAGCGGAAAAAGGCCAGAAAAACGGGTGGGCAATAGCCTTGGGCGGTGAGGCTGGCCAACTTCGTCCGCCGGATTCGGAATGGCGCGAGACTTTGCAAGGCGCCTCCGTGTGCCAAAAATAGGCCGCGGGCACAGCCGCGTCCAAAAATACCCGCCCGAAGGCCGGGGCGCCAAGTTCGTCCAGCGGAAAAAGGGCAGAAAAACGGGTGGGCTATAGCCTTGGGGGGTGGGGCTGGCCAACTTCGTCCGCCGGACTCGGAATGGCGCGAGACTTTGCGAGGTGCCTCCGTGTGCCAAAAATAGGCCGCGGGCACAGCCGCGCCCAAAAATACCCGCCCGAAGGCCGGGGAGACAAGTTCGTCCAGCGGAAAAAGGCCACAAAAACCGGTGGGCTATAGCCTTGGGGGGTGGGGCTGCCCAACTTCGTCCGCCGGACTCGGAATCGCGCGAGACTTTGTGAGGCGCCTCCGTGTGGCAAAAATAGGCCGCGGGCACAGCCGCGCCTAAAAATACCCGTCCGAAGGCCGGGGCGCCAAGTTCTTCCAGCGGAAAAAGGCCACAAAAACGGGTGGGCTATAGCCTTGGGGGGTGGGGCTGGCCAACTTCGTCCGCCGGACTCGGAATGGCGTGAGACTTTGCGAGGCGCCTCCGTGTACCCAAAATAGGCCGCGGGCACAGCCGCATCCAAAAATACCCGCCCGAAGGCCGGGGCGCCAAGTTCGTCCAGCGGAAAAAGGCCACAAAAACGGGTGGGCTATAGCCTTGGGGGGACGGGCTGGCCTACTTCGTCCGCCGGACTCGGAATGGCGCGAGACTTTGCGAGGCGCCTCCGTGTGCCAAAAATTGGCCGCGGGCACAGCCGTACCCAAAAATACCCGCCCGAAGGCCGGGGCACCAAGTTCGTCCAGCGGAAAAAGGCCACAAAAACGGGTGGGCTATAGCCTTGGGGGGTGGGGCTGGCCAACTTCGTCCGCCGGACTCGGAATGGCGCGCGACTTTACGAGGCGCCTCCGTGTGCCAAAAATAGGCCGCGGGCACAGGCGCGCCCAAAAATACCCGCCCGAAGGCCGGCGCGCCTAGTTCGTCCAGCGGAAAAAGGCCACAAAAATGGGTGGGCTATAGCCTTGGGGGGTGGGGCTGGCCAACTTCGTCCGCCGGTCTCGGAATGGCGCGAGACTTTGCGAGGTGCCTCTGTGTGCCAAAAATAGGCCGTGGGAACAGCTGCGCCCAAAAATACCCGCCCGAAAGCCGGGGCGCCAAGTTCGTCCAGCGGAAAAAGGGCACAAAAACGGGTGGGCTATAGCCTTGGGGGGTGGGGCTGGCCAACTTCGTCCGCCGGACTCGGAATGGCGCGAGAGTTTGCGAGGTGCCTCCGTGTGCCAAAAATAGGCCGCGGGCACAGCCGCGCCCAAAAATACCCGCCCGAAGGCCGGGGCGCCAAGTTCGTCCAGCGGAAAAAGGCCACAAAAACGGGTGGGCTATAGCCTTGGGGGGTGGGGCTGGCCAACTTCGTCCGCCGGACTCGGAATGGCGCGAGACTTTGCGAGGCGCCTCCTTGTGCCAAAAATAGGCCGCGGGCACAGCCGCGCCCAAAAATACACGCCCGAAGGCCGGGGCGCCAAGTTCGTCCAGCGGAAAAAGGCCACAAAAACGGGTGGGCTATAGCCTTGGGGGGTGGGGCAGGCCAACTTCGTCCGCCGGACTCGGAATGGCGAGAGACTTTGCGAGGTGCCTCCGTGTGCCAAACATAGGCCGCGGGCACAGCCGCGCCCAAAAATACCTGCCCGAAGGCCGGGGCTCCAATTTCGTCCAGCGGAAAAAGGCTACAAAAACGGGTGGGCTATAGCCTTGGGGGGTTGGGCTGGCCAACTTCGTCCGCCGGACTCGGAATGGCGCGAGACTTTGCGAGGCGCCTCCATCTGCCAAAAATAGGCCGCGGGCACAGCCGCGCCCAAAAATACCCGCCCGAAGGCCGGGGCGCCAAGTTCGTCCAGCGGAAAAAGGCCACAAAAACGGGTGGGCTATAGCCTTGAGGGGTGGGGCTGGCCAACTTCGTCCGCCGGACTCGGAATGGCGAGAGACTTTGCGAGGTGCCTCCATGTGCCACAAATAAGCCGCGGGGACAGCCGCGCCCAAAAATACCCCCCCGAAGGCCGAGGCGCCAAGTTCGTCCAGCGGAAAAAGGCCACAAAAACGGGTGGGCTGTACCCTTGGGGGGTGGGGCTGGCCCAATTCGTCCGCCGGACTCGGAATGGCGCGAGACGTTGCGAGGCACCTCCATGTCCCAAAAATAAGCCGTGGGCACAGCCGCGTCCAAAAATACCCGCCCGAAGGCCGGGGTTCCAAGTTCGTCCAGCGGAAAAAGGCCACAAAAACGGGTGGGCTATAGCCTTGGGGGGTGGGGCTGGCCAACTTCGTCCGCCGGACTCGGAATGGCGCGAGACTTTGCGAGGCGCCTCCGTGTGCCAAAAGGCCAGGCCGCGGACACAGCGGCGCCAAAAATACCCGCCCGAAGGCCGGGCGCCAAGTTTGTCCAGCGGAAAAAGGCCACAAAAACGGGTGGGCTATAGTCTTGGGGGTGGGGCTGGCCCACCGTCCGCCCGGACTCGGAATGGCGAGAGACTTTGCGAGGCGCCTCCGTGTGCCAAAAATAGGCCGCGGGCACAGCCGCGCCCAAAAATAGCCGCCCGAAGGCCGGGGCGCCAAGTTCATCCAGCGGAAAAAGACCACAAAAACGGGTGGGCTATAGCCTTGGGGGGTGGGGCTGGCCAACTTCGTCCGCCGGACTCGGAATGGCGCGAGACTTTGCGAGGCGCCTCCGTGTGCCAAAAATAGGCCGCGGGCACAGCCTCGCCCAAAAATACCCGCCCGAAGGCCGGGGCGCCAAGTTCGTCCAGCGGAAAAAGGCCACAAAAACGGGTGGCCTATAGCCTTGGGGGGTGGGGCTGGACAACTTCGTCCGCCGGACTCGGAATGGCGCGAGACTTTGCGAGGCACCTCCGTGTGCCAAAAATAGGCTGCGGGCACAGCCGCACCCAAAAATACCCGCCCGAAGGCTGGGGCGCCAAGTTCGTCCAGCGGAAAAAGGCCACAAAAACGGATGGGCTATAGACTTGGGGGGTGGGGCTGGCCAACTTCGTCCGCGGGACTCGGTATGGCGAGATACTTTGCGATGTGCCTCCGTGTGCAAAAATAGGCCCGGCACAGCCACACCCAAAAATACCCGCCCGAAGGCCGGGCGCCAAGTTCGTCCAGCGGAAAAGGCCACAAAAGAAAACGGGTGGGCTATAGCCTTGGGGGTGGGGCTGGCCAACTCGTGCGCGGACTCGGAATGGCGCGAGTCATTTCGCCGCGCCTCCGTGTGCCAAAAATACGCCGCGGACACAGCCGCGCCCAAAAAATACCCGCCCGAAGGCCGGGGCGCCAAGTTCGTCCAGCGGAAAAAGGCCACAAAAACGGGTGGGCTATAGCCTTGGGGGGTGGGGCTGGCCAACTTCGTCCGCCGGACTCGGAATGGCGCGAGACTTTGCGAGGCACCTCCATGTGCCAAAAATAGGCCGCGGACACAGCCACGCCCAAAAATACCCGCCCGAAGGCCGGGGCGCCAAGTTCGTCCAGCGGAAAAAGGCCACAAAAACGGGTGGCCTATAGCCTTGGGGGGTGGGGCTGGCCAATTTCGTCCGCCGGACTCGGAATGGCGCGAGACATTGCGAGGCGCCTCCGTGTGCCAAAAATAGGCCGCGGGCACAGCCGCGCCGAAAAATACCCGCCCGAAGGCCGGGGGGCCAAGTTCGTCCAGCGGAAAAAGGCCACAAAAACGGGTGGGCGGTAGCCTTGGGGGGTGGGGCTGGCCAACTTCGTCCGCCGGACTCGGAATGGCGCGAGACTTTGCGACGCACCTCCGTGTGCCAAAAATAGGCCGCGGACACAGCCGCACCCAAAAATACCCGCCCGAAGGCCGGGGCGCCAAGTTCGTGCAGCGAAAAAAGGCCACAAAAACGGGTGGGCTATAGACTTGGGGGGTGGGGCTGGCCAACTTCGTCCGCCGGACTCGGAATGGCGCGAGACTTTGCGAGGTGCCTCCGTGTGCCACAAATAAGCCGCGGGGACAGCCGCGCCCAAAAATACCCCCCCGAAGGCCGGGGCGCCAAGTTCGTCCAGCGGAAAAAGGCCACAAAAACGGGTGGGCTGTACCCTTGGGGGGTGGGGCTGGCCAAATTCGTCCGCCGGACTCGGAATGGCGCGAGACGTTGCGAGGCACCTCCATGTCCCAAAAATAAGCCGCGGGCACAGCCGCGCCCAAAAATACCCGCCCGAAGGCCTGGGCGCCACGTTCGTCCAGCGGAAAAAGGCCACAAAAACGGGTGGGCTGTAGCCTTGGGGGGTGGGGCTGGCCAACTTCGTCCGCCGGACTCGGAATGGCGCGGGACTTTGCGAGGCACCTCCGGGTCCCAAAAATAGGCCGCGGGAACGGCCGCCCCAAAAACTTCCCGCCCGAAGGCCGGGGAGCCAAGTTCGTCCAGCGGAAAAAGGCCACAAAAACGGGTGGGCTATAGCCTTGGGGGGTGGGGCTGGCCAACTTCGTCCGCCGGACTCGGAATGGCGCGAGACTTTGCGAGGCACCTCCATGTGCCAAAAATAGGCTGCGGGCACAGCCGCGCCCAAAAATACCTGCCCGAAGGCCGGGGCGCCAAGTTCGTCCAGCGAAAAAAGGCCACAAAAACGGGTGGGCTATAGACTTGGGGGGTGGGGCTGGCCAACTTCGTCCGCCGGATTCGGAATGGCGCGAGACTTTGCGAGGCGCCTGCGTGTGCCAAAAATAGGCCGCGGGCACAGTCGTACCAAAATACCCGCCCGAAGGCCGGGGCGCCAAGTTCGTCCAGCTGAAAAAGGCCACAAAAACGGGTGGGCTATAGCCTTGGGGGGTGGGGCTGGCCAACTTCGTCCACCGGACTCGGAATGCCGCGAGACTTTGTGAGGCATCTCCTAGTGCCAAAACTAGGCCGCGGGCACAGCCGCGCCCAAAAATACCCTCCCGAAGGCCGGGGCGCCAAGTTCGTCCAGCGAAAAAAGGCCACAAAAACAGGTGGGCTATAGCCTTGGGGGGTGGGTCTGGCCAACTTCGTCCGCCGGACTCGGAATGGCGCGAGACTTTGCGAGGCGCCTCCGTGTACCAAAAATAGGCTGCGGGCACAGCCGCCCCCAAAAATACCCGCCCGAAGGCCGGGGCGCCAAGTTCGTCCAGCAGAAAAAGGCCACAAAAACGGGTGCGCTGTAGCCATGGGGGGTGGGGCTGGCCAACTTCGTCCGCCGGACTCGGAATGGCGCGAGACTTTGCGAGGCGCCTCCATGTGCCAAAAATAGGCCGTGGGCACAGCCGCGCCCAAAAATACCCGCCCGAAGGCCGGGGCACCAAGTTCGTCCAGCGGAAAAAGGCCACAAAAACGGGTGGGCTATAGCCTTGGGGGGTGGGGCTGGCCAACTTCGTCCGCCAGACTCGGAATGGCGCGAGCCTTTGCGAGGCACATCCGTGTGCCAAAAATAGGCTGCGGGCACAGCCGCGCCCAAAAATACCTGCCCGAAGGCCGGGGCGCCAAGTTCGTCCAGCGAAAAAAAGCCACAAAAACGGGTGGGCTATAGACTTGGGGGGTGGGGCTGGCCAACTTCGTCCGCCGGACTCGGAATGGCGCGAGACTTTGCGAGGCGCCTCCGTGTGCCAAAAATAGGCCGCGGGCACAGCCGCGCCCAAAAATACCCCCCCGAAGGCCGGGGCGCCAAGTTCGTCCAGCGGAAAAAGGCCACAAAAACGGGTGGGCTATAGCCTTGGGGGGTGGGGCTGGCCAAGTTCGTCCGCCGGACTCGGAATGGCGCGAGACTTTGCGACGCACCTCCGTGTGCCAAAAATAGGCCGCGGGCACAGCCGCTCCCAAAAATACCTGCCTGAAGGCCGGGGCGCCAAGTTCGTCCAGCGGAAAAAGGCCACAAAAACGGGTGGGCTATAGCCTTGGGGGGTGGGGCTGGCCAACTTCGTCCGCCGGACTCGGAAGGGCGCGAGACTTTACGAGGCGCCTCCGTGTGCCAATAATAGGCCGCGGGCACAGCCGCGCCCAAAAATACCCGCCCGAAGGCCGGGGCGCCAAGTTCGTCCTGCGGAAAAAGGACACAAAAACGGGTGGGCTATAGCCTTGGGGGGTGGGGCTGGCCAACTTCGTCCGCCGGACTCGGAATGGCGCGAGACTTTGCGAGGCGCCCCCGTGTGCCAAAAATAGGCCATGGGCACAGCCGCGCTAAAAAAATACCCGCCCGAAGGCCGGGCGCAAGTTCGTCCAGCGGTAAAAGGCCACAAAAACGGGTGGGCTATAGCCTTGGGGGGTGGGGCTGGCCAACTTCGTCCGCCGGACTCGGAATGGCGCGAGACTTTGTGAGGCACCTCCGTGTGCCAAAAATAGGCCGCGGGCACAGCCGCGCCCAAAAATACCCGCCCGGAGGCCGGGGCGCCAAGTTCGTCCAGCGGCAAAAGGCCACAAAAACGGGTGGGCTATAGCCTTGGGGGGTGGGGCTGGCCAACTTCGTCCGCCGGACTCGGAATCGCGCGAGACTTTTTGAGGCGCCTCCGTGTGCCAAAAATAGGCCGCGGGCACAGCCGCGCCCAAAAATACCCGCCCGAAGGCGGGGGCGCCAAGTTCGTCCAGCGGAAAAAGGCCACAAAAACGGGTGTGCTATAGCCTTGGGGGGTGGGGCTGGGCAACTTCGTCCGCCGGACTCGGAATGGCGCGAGACTTTGCCAGGCGCCTCCGTGTGCCAAAAATAGGCCGCGGGCACAGCCGCGCCCAAAAATACCCTCCCGAAGGCCGGGGCGCCAAGTTCATCCAGCGTAAAAAGGCAACAAAAACGGGTGGGCTATAGCCTTGGGGGGTGGGGCTGGCCAACTTCGTCCGCCGGACTCGGAATGGCGCGAGACTTTACGAGGTGCCTCCGTGTGCCAAAAATAGGCAGCGGGCACAGCCGCGCCCAAAAATACCCGCCCGAAGGCCGGGGCGCCAAGTTCGTCCAGCGGAAAAAGGCCACAAAAACGGGTGGGCTATAGCCTTGGGGGGTGGGGCTGGCCAGCTTCGTCCGCCTGACTCGGAATGGCGCGAGACTTTGCGAGGCCCTCCGTGTGCCAAAAATCGGCCGCGGGCACAGCCGCGCCCAAAAATACCCGCCCGAAGGCCGGGGCGCCAAGTTCGTCCAGCGGAAAAAGGCCACAAAAACGGGTGGGCTATAGCCTTGGGGGGTGGGGCTGGCCAACTTCGTCCGCCGGACTCGGAATCGCGCGAGACTTTACGAGGCGCCTCCGTGTGCAAAAAATAGGCCGCGGGCACAGCCGCGGCCAAAAATACCCACCCGAAGGCTGGGGCGCCAAGTTCGTCCAGCAGAAAAAGGCAACAAAAACGGGTGGGCTATAGCCTTGGGGGGTGGGGCTGGCCAACTTCGTCCGCCGGACTCGGAATGGCGCGAGACTTTACGAGGCGCCTCCGTGTGCCAAAAATAGGCAGCGGGCACAGCCGCGCCCAAAAATACCCGCCCGAAGGCTGGGGCGCCAAGTTCGTCCAGCGGAAAAAGGCCACAAAAACGGGTGGGCTATAGCCTTGGGGGGTGGGGCTGGCCAGCTTCATCCGCCTGACTCGGAATGGCGCGAGACTTTGCGAGGTCCTCCGTGTGCCAAAAATAGGCCGCGGGCACAGCCGCGGCCAAAAATACCCGCCCGAAGGCTGGTGCGCCAAGTTCGTCCAGCGGAAAAAGGCAACAAAAACGGGTGGGCTATAGCCTTGGGGGGTGGGGTTGGCCAACTTCGTCCGCCGGACTCGGAATGGCGCGAGACTTTGCGAGGCGCCTCCGTGTGCCAAAAATAGGCAGCGGGCACAGCCGCGACCAAAAATACCCGCCCGAAGGCTGGGGCGCCAAGTTCGTCCAGCGGAAAAAGGCCACAAAAACGGGTGGGCGCTAGCATTGGGGGGTGGGGCTGGCCAACTTCTTCTGCCGGACTCGGAATGGCGCGAGACTTTGCGAGGCACCTCCGTGTGCCAAAAATAGGCCGCGGACACAGCTGCGCCAAAAAATACCCGCCCGAAGGCCGGGGCGCCAAGTTCGTCCAGCGAAAAAAGGCCACAAAAACGGGTGGGCTATAGCCTTGGGGGGTGGGGCTGGCCAACTTCGTCCGCCGGACTCGGAATGGTGCGAGACTTTGCGAGGTGCCTCCGTGTGCCAAAAATAGGGCCCGGGCACAGCCACGTCCAAAAATACCCGCCCGAAGGCCGGGGCGTCAAGTTCGTCCAGCGGAAAAAGGCAACAAAAGCGGGTGGGCTATAGCCTTGGGGGGTGGGGCTGGCCAACTTCGTCCGCCGGACTCGGAATGGCGCTAGACTTTGCGAGGCCCTCCGTGTGCCAAAAATAGGCCCCGGACACAGACGTGCCAAAAAATACCCGCCCGTAGGCCGGGGCGCCAAGTTCGTCCAGCGGAAAAAGGCAACAAAAACGGGTGGGCTATAGCCTTGGGGGGTGGGGCTGGCCAACTTCGTCCGCCGGACTCGGAATGGCGCGAGACTTTGCGAGGTGCCTCCGTGTGCCAAAAATAGGCAGCGGGCACAGCCGCGTCCAAAAATACCCGCCCGAAGGCTGGGGCGCCAAGTTCATCCAGCGGAAAAAGGCCACAAAAACGGGTGGGCTATAGCCTTGGGGGGTGGGGCTGGCCAGCTTCGTCCGCCTGACTCGGAATGGCGCGAGACTTTGCGAGGCCCTCCCTGTGCCAAAAATAGTCCGCGGGCACAGCCGCGCCCAAAAATACCCGCCCGAAGGCCGGGGCGCCAAGTTCGCCCAGCGGAAAAAGGCCACAAAAACGGGTGGGCTATAGCCTTGGGGGATGGGGCTGGCCAACTTCGTCCGCCGGACTCGGAATCGCGCGAGACTTTGCGAGGCGCCTCCGTGTGCCAAAAATAGGCCGCGGGCACAGCCGCGCAAAAATACCCGCCGAAGGCCGGGCGCTAAGTTCGTCCAGCGGAAAAAGGCCACAAAACGGGTGTGCTATAGCCTTGGGGGTGGGGCTGGGCAACCGTCCGCCCGGACTCGGAATGGGCGAGACTTTGCGAGGCACCTCCGTGTGCCAAAAATAGGCCGCGGACACAGCCGCACTAAAAATACCCGCCCGAAGGCCGGGCGCCAAGTTCGTCCAGCGAAAAAGGCCACAAAAACGGGTGGGCTATAGCCTTGGGGGTGGGGCTGGCCAACTTCGTCCGCCGGACTCGGAATGGTGCGAGACTTTGCGAGGTGCCTCCGTGTGCCAAAAATAGTCCGCGGGCACAGCCGCGCCCAAAAATACCCGCCCGAAGGCCGGGGCGCCAAGTTCGCCCAGCGGAAAAAGGCCACAAAAACGGGTGGGCTATAGCCTTGGGGGATGGGGCTGGCCAACTTCGTCCGCCGGACTCGGAATGGCGCGAGACTTTGCGAGGCGCCTCCGTGTGCCAAAAATAGGCCGCGGGCACAGCCGCGCCCAAAAATACCCGCCCGAAGGCCGGGGCGCTAAGTTCGTCCAGCGGAAAAAGGCCACAAAAACGGGTGTGCTATAGCCTTGGGGGGTGGGGCTGGGCAACTTCGTCCGCCGGACTCGGAATGGCGCGAGACTTTGCGAGGCACCTCCGTGTGCCAAAAATAGGCCGCGGACACAGCCGCACTAAAAAATACCCGCCCGAAGGCCGGGGCGCCAAGTTCGTCCAGCGAAAAAAGGCCACAAAAACGGGTGGGCTATAGCCTTGGGGGGTGGGGCTGGCCAACTTCGTCCGCCGGACTCGGAATGGTGCTAGACTTTGCGAGGTGCCTCCGTGTGCCAAAAATAGCCCCCGGCACAGCCCCCTCCAAAAATACCCGCCCGAAGGCCGGGCGTCAAGTTCGCCCAGCGGAAAAAGGCAACAAAAGCGGGTGGGCTATAGCCTTGGGGGTGGGGCTGGCCAACCGTCCGCGGACTCGGAATGGCGTGAGACTTTGCGAGGCGTCTCCATTTGCCAAAAATAGGCCCCGGACACAGCCGTGCCAAAAAATACCCGCCCGAAGGCCGGGGCGCCAAGTTCGTCCAGCGGAAAAAGGCAACAAAAACGGGTGGGCTATAGCCTTGGGGGGTGGGGCTGGCCAACTTCGTCCGCCGGACTCGGAATGGCGCGAGACTTTGCGAGGTGCCTCCGTGTGCCAAAAATAGGCAGCGGGCACAGCCGCGTCCAAAAATACCCGCCCGAAGGCCGGGGCGCCAAGTTCATCCAGCGGAAAAAGGCCACAAAAACGGGTGGGCTATAGCCTTGGGGGGTGGGGCTGGCCAGCTTCGTCCGCCTGACTCGGAATGGCGCGAGACTTTGCGAGGCCCTCCGTGTGCCAAAAATAGGCCGCGGGCACAGCCGCGCCCAAAAATACCCGCCCGAAGGCCGGGGCGCCAAGTTCGTCCAGCGGAAAAAGGCCACAAAAACGGGTGGGCTATAGCCTTGGGGGATGGGGCTGGCCAACTTCGTCCGCCGGACTCGGAATCGCGCGAGACTTTGCGAGGCACCTCCGTGTGCCAAAAATAGGCCGCGGGCACAGCCGCGCCCAAAAATACCCGCCCGAAGGCCGGGGCGCTAAGTTCGTCCAGCGGAAAAAGGCCACAAAAACGGGTGTGCTATAGCCTTGGGGGGTGGGGCTGGGCAACTTCGTCCGCCGGACTCGGAATGGCGCGAGACTTTGCGAGGCACCTCCGTGTGCCAAAAATAGGCCGCGGACACAGCCGCACTAAAAAATACCCGCCCGAAGGCCGGGGCGCCAAGTTCGTCCAGCGAAAAAAGGCCACAAAAACGGGTGGGCTATAGCCTTGGGGTGTGGGGCTGGCCAGCTTCGTCCGCCAGACTCGGAATGGCGCGAGACTTTGCGAGGCCCTCCGTGTGCCAAAAATAGGCCGCGGGCACAGCCGCGCCCAAAAATACCCGCCCGAAGGCCGGGGCGCCAAGTTCGTCCAGCGGAAAAAGGCCACAAAAACGGGTGGGCTATAGCCTTGGGGGGTGGGGCTGGCCAACTTCTTCCGCCGGACTCGGAATCGCGCGAGACTTTGCGAGGCACCTCCGTGTGCCAAAAATAGGCCGCGGACACAGCCGCGCCAAAAAATACCCGCCCGAAGGCCGGGGCGCCAAGTTCGTCCAGCGAAAAAAGGCCACAAAAACGGGTGGGCTATAGCCTTGGGGGGTGGGGCTGGGCAACTTCGTCCGCCGGACTCGGAATGGCGCGAGACTTTGCGAGGCACCTCCGTGTGCCAAAAATAGGCCTTGGTGCAGCCGCGCTAAAAATACCCGCCCGAAGGCCGGGGCGCCAAGTTCCTCCAGCGGAAAAAGGCCACAAAAATGGGTGGGCTATAGCCTTGGGGGGTGGGGCTGGCCAGCTTCGTCCGCCTGACTCGGAATGGCGCGAGACTTTGCGAGGCACCTCCGTGTGCCAAAAATAGGCCGCGGACACAGCCGCGCCAAAAAATACCCGCCCGAAGGCCGGGCGCCAAGTTCGCCCAGCGGAAAAAGGCCACAAAACGGGTGGGCTATAGCCTTGGGGGTGGGGCTGGCCAGCTTCGTCCGCCCTGACTCGGAATGGCGCGAGACTTTGCCAGGCGCCTCCGTGTGCCAAAAATAGGGCATGGGCACAGCCGCGCCCAAAAATACCCTCCCGAAGGCCGGGGCGCCAAGTTCGTCCAGCGGAAAAAGGCAACAAAAACGGGTGGGCTATAGCCTTGGGGGGTGGGGCTGGCCAACTTCGTCCGCCGGACTCGGGATGGCGCGAGACTTTGCGAGGTGCCTCCGTGTGCCATAAATAGGCAGCGGGCACAGCCGCGTCCAAAAATACCCGCCCGAAGGCTGGGGCGCCAAGTTCGACCAGCGGAAAAAGGCCACAAAAACGGGTGGGCTATAGCCTTGGGGGGTGGGGCTGGCCAGCTTCGTCCGCCTGACTCGGAATGGCGCGAGACTTTGCGAGGCCCTCCGTGTGCCAAAAATAGGCCGCGGGCACAGCCGCGCCCAAAAATACCCGCCCGAAGGCCGGGGCGCCAAGTTCGTCCAGCGGAAAAAGGCCACAAAAACGGGTGGGCTATAGCCTTGGGGGGTGGGGCTGGCCAACTTCTTCCGCCGGACTCGGAATCGCGCG
Organism: Citrus cavaleriei; assembly: GCA_030448935.1. Lineage (NCBI taxonomy): Eukaryota > Viridiplantae > Streptophyta > Magnoliopsida > Sapindales > Rutaceae > Citrus > Citrus cavaleriei. The sequence goes on from JAUJEM010000086.1 coordinate 139,999, forward strand.
AGACTTTACGAGGCGCCTCTGTGTGCAAAAAATAGGCTGCGGGCACAGCCACGGCCAAAAATACCGGCCCGAAGGCTGGTGCGCCAAGTTCGTCCAGCGGAAAAAGGCAACAAAAACGGGTGGGCTATAGCCTTGGGGGGTGGGGCTGGCCAACTTCGTCCGCCGGACTCGGAATGGCGCGAGAGTTTGCGAGGCGCCTCCGTGTGCCAAAAATAGGCAGCGGGCACAGCCGCGACCAAAAATACCCGCCCGAAGGCTGGGGCGCCAAGTTCGTCCAGCGGAAAAAGGCCACAAAAACGGGTGGGCGCTAGCATTGGGGGGTGGGGCTGGCCAACTTCTTCCGCCGGACTCGGAATGGCGCGAGACTTTGCGAGGCACCTCCGTGTGCCAAAAAAAGGCCGCGGACACAGCCGCGGCAAAAAATACCAGCCCGAAGGCCGGGGCGCCAAGTTCGTCCAGCGAAAAAAGGCCACAAAAACGGGTGGGCTATAGCCTTGGGGGGTGGGGCTGGCCAACTTCGTCCGCCGGACTCGGAATCGTGCGAGACTTTGCGAGGTGCCTCCGTGTGCCAAAAATAGGCCCCGGGCACAGCCACGTCCAAAAATACCCGCCCGAAGGCCGGGGCGTCAAGTTCGTCCAGCGGAAAAAGGCAACAAACGCGGGTGGGCTATAGCCTTGGGGGGTGGGGCTGGCCAACTTCGTCCGCCGGACTCGGAATGGCGCTAGACTTTGCGAGGCCCTCCGTGTGCCAAAAATAGGCCCCGGACACAGCCGTGCCAAAAAATACCCGCCCGAAGGCCGGGCGCCAAGTTCTGGCCCAGCGGAAAAAGGCAACAAAACGGGTGGGCTATAGCCTTGGGGGTGGGGCTGGCCAACCGTCCGCCCGGACTCGGAATGGCGCGAGACTTTGCGAGGTGCCTCCGTGTGCCAAAAATAGGCAGCGGGCACAGACCCGTCCAGAATGTCCCGCCCAAAGGGGGGGGCGCCAAGTTCGTCCAGCGGAGTTAGGCCGGGAAAACGGGTGGGCTATAGCCTTGGGGGGTGGGGCTGGCCAGCTTCGTCCGCCTGACTCGGAATGGCGCGAGACTTTGCGAGGCCTTCCGTGTGCCAAAAATAGGCCGCGGGCACAGCCGCGCCCAAAAATACCCGCCCGAAGACCGGGGCGCCAAGTTCGCCCAGCGGAAAAAGGCCACAAAAACGGGTGGGCTATAGCCTTGGGGGGTGGGGCTGGCCAACTTCGTCCGCCGGACTCGGAATCGCGCGAGACTTTGCGAGGCGCCTCCGTGTGCCAAAAATAGGCCGCGGGCACAGCCGCGCCCAAAAATACCCGCCCGAAGGCCGGGGCGCTAAGTTCGTCCAGCGGAAAAAGGCCACAAAAACGGGTGTGCTACAGCCTTGGGGGGTGGGGCTGGGCAACTTCGTCCGCCGGACTCGGAATGGCGCGAGACTTTGCGAGGCGCCTCCGTGTGCCAAAAATAGGCCGCGGGCACAGCCGCGCCCAAAAATACCCACCCGAAGGCCGGGGCGCCAAGTTCGTCCAGCGGAAAAAGGCAACAAAAACGGGTGGGCTATAGCCTTGGGGGGTGGGGCTGGCCAACTTCGTCCGCCGGACTCGGAATGGCGCGAGACTTTGCGAGGCACCTCCGTGTGCCAAAAATAGGCCGCGGACACAGCCGCGCTAAAAAATACCCGCCCGAAGGCCGGGGCGCCAAGTTCGTCCAGCGAAAAAAGGCCACAAAAACGGGTGGGCTATAGCCTAGGGGTGTGGGGCTGGCCAGCTTCGTCCGCCTGACTCGGAATGGCGCGAGACTTTGCGAGGCCCTCCGTGTGCCAAAAATAGGCCGCGGGCACAGCCGCGCCCAAAAATACCCGCCCGAAGGCCGGGGCGCCAAGTTCGTCCAGCGGAAAAAGGCCACAAAAACGGGTGGGCTATAGCCTTGGGGGGTGGGGCTGGCCAACTTCTTCCGCCGGACTCGGAATCGCGCGAGACTTTGCGAGGCACCTCCGTGTGCCAAAAATAGGCCGCGGACACAGCCGCGCCAAAAAATACCCGCCCGAAGGCCGGGGCGCCAAGTTCGTCCAGCGAAAAAAGGCCACAAAAACGGGTGGGCTATAGCCTTGGGGGGTGGGGCTGGGCAACTTCGTCCGCCGGACTCGGAATGGCGCGAGACTTTGCGAGGCACCTCCGTGTGCCAAAAATAGGCCGCGGGTGCAGCCGCGCCCAAAAATACCCGCCCGAAGGCCGGGGCGCCAAGTTCATCCAGCGGAAAAAGGCCACAAAAATGGGTGGGCTATAGCCTTGGGGGGTGGGGCTGGCCAGCTTCGTCCGCCTGACTCGGAATGGCGCGAGACTTTGCTAGGCGCCTGCGTGTGCCAAAAATAGGCCGCGGGCACAGCCGCGCCCAAAAATACCCTCCCGATGGCCGGGGCGCCAAGTTCGTCCAGCGGAAAAAGGCAACAAAAACGGGTGGGCTATAGCCTTGGGGGGTGGGGCTGGCCAACTTCGTCCGCCGGACTCGGGATGGCGCGAGACTTTGCGAGGTGCCTCCGTGTGCCATAAATAGGCAGCGGGCACAGCCGCGTCCAAAAATACCCGCCCGAAGGCTGGGGCGCCAAGTTCGACCAGCGGAAAAAGGCCACAAAAACGGGTGGGCTATAGCCTTGGGGGGTGGGGCTGGCCAGCTTCGTCCGCCTGACTCGGAATGGCGCGAGACTTTGCGAGGCCCTCCGTGTGCCAAAAATAGGCCGCGGGCACAGCCGCGCCCAAAAATACCCGCCCGAAGGCCGGGGCGCCAAGTTCGTCCAGCGGAAAAAGGCCACAAAAACGGGTGGGCTATAGCCTTGGGGGGTGGGGCTGGCCAACTTCTCCGCCGGACTCGGAATCGCGCGAGACTTTACGAGGCGCCTCTGTGTGCAAAAAATAGGCCGCGGGCACAGCCGCGGCCAAAAATACCGGCCCGAAGGCTGGGGCGCCAAGTTCGTCCAGCAGAAAAAGGCAACAAAAACGGGTGGGCTATAGCCTTGGGGGGTGGGGCTGGCCAACTTCGTCCGCCGGACTCGGAATGGCGCGAGACTTTGCAAGGCGCCTCCGTGTGCCAAAAATAGGCAGGGGGCACAGCCGCGCCCAAAAATACCCACCCGAAGGCTGGGGCGACAAGTTCGTCCAGCGGAAAAAGGCCACAAAAACGGGTGGGCTATAGCCTTGGGGGGTGGGGCTGGCCAGCTTCATCCGCCTGACTCGGAATGGCGCGAGACTTTGCGAGGCCCTCCGTGTACCAAAAATAGGCCGCGGGCACAGCCGCGGCCAAAAATACCCGCCCGAAGGCTGGGGCGCCAAGTTCGTCCAGCGGAAAAAGGCAACAAAAACGGGTGGGCTATAGCCTTGGGGGGTGGGGCTGGCCAACTTCGTCCGCCGGACTCGGAATGGCGCGAGACTTTGCGAGGCGCCTCCGTGTGCCAAAAATAGGCAGCGGGCACAGCCGCGCCCAAAAATACCCGCCCGAAGGCTGGGGCGCCAAGTTCGTCCAGCGGAAAAAGGCCACAAAAACGGGTGGGCGCTAGCATTGGGGGGTGGGGCTGGCCAACTTCTTCCGCCGGACTCGGAATGGCGCGAGACTTTGCGAGGCACCTCCGTGTGCCAAAAATAGGCCGCGGACACAGCCGAGCCAAAAAATACCCGCACGAAGGCCCGGGCGACAAGTTCGTCCAGCGAAAAAAAGGCCACAAAACGGGTGGGCTATAGCCTTGGGGGGTGGGGCTGGCCAACTTCGTCCGCCGGACTAGGAATGGTGCGAGACTTTGCGAGGTGCCTCCGTGTGCCAAAAATAGGCCGCGGACACAGCCGTTCCCAAAAATACCCGCCCGAAGGCCGGGGCGCCAAGTTCGTCCAGCGGAAAAAGGCCACAAAAACGGGTGGGCTATAGCCTTGGGGGGTGGGGCTGGCCAACTTCGTCCGCCGGACTCGGAATGGCGCGAGACTTTGCGAGGCGCCTCTGTGCACCAAAAATAGGACGCGGGCACAGCCGTACCCAAAAATACCCTCCCGAAGGCCAGGGCGCCAAGTTCATCCAGCGGAAAAAGGCCACAAAAATGGGTGGGCTATAGCCTTGGGGGGTGGGGCTGGCCAACTTCGTCCGCCGGACTCGGAATGGCGCGAGACTTTGCGAGGCGCCTCCGTGTGCCAAAAATAGGCCGCGGACACAGCCGTGCCTAAAAATACCCGCCCGAAGGCCGGGGCGCCAAGTTCGTCCAGCGGAAAAAGGCCACAAAAACGGGTGGGCTATAGCCTTGGGGGGTGCGGCTGGCCAACTTCGTCCGCCGGACTCGGAATGGCGCGAGACTTTGCGAGGCGCCTCTGTGCACCAAAAATAGGACGCGGGCACAGCCGTACCCAAAAATACCCTCCCGAAGGCCAGGGCGCCAAGTTCATCCAGCGGAAAAAGGCCACAAAAACGGGTGGGCTATAGCCTTGGGGGTGGGGCTGGCCAACCGTCCGCGGACTCGGAATGGCGCGAGACTTTGCGAGGCGCCTCCGTGTGCCAAAAATAGGCGCGGACACAGCCGTGCCTAAAAATACCCGCCCGAGGCCGGGCGCCAAGTTCGTCCAGCGGAAAAAGGCCACAAAACGGGGGGGCTATAGCCTTGGGGGTGCGGCTGGCCAACCGTCCGCCGGACTCGGAATGGCGCGAGACTTTGCGAGGCGCCTCTGTGCACCAAAAATAGGACGCGGGCACAGCCGTACCCAAAAATACCCTCCCGAAGGCCAGGGCGCCAAGTTCATCCAGCGGAAAAAGGCCACAAAAATGGGTGGGCTATAGCCTTGGGGGGTGGGGCTGGCCAACTTCGTCCGCCGGACTCGGAATGGCGCGAGACTTTGCAAGGTGCCTCCGTGTGCCAAAAATAGGCCGCGGACACAGCCGTGCCTAAAAATACCCGCCCGAAGGCCGGGGCGCCAAGTTCGTCCAGCGGCAAAAGGCCACAAAAACGGGTGGGCTATAGCCTTGGGGGGTGCGGCTGGCCAACTTCGTCCGCCGGACTAGGAATGGCGCGAGACTTTGCGAGGCGCCTCCGTGTGCCAAAAATAAGCCGCGGGCACAGCCGCGCCCAAAAATACCCGCCCGAAGTCCGGGGCGCCAAGTTCGTCCAGCGGAAAAAGGCCACAAAAATGGGTGGGCTATAGCCTTGGGGGTGGGGCTGGCCAACATTGTCCGCCGGACTCGGAATGGTGCGATACTTTGTAAGGCCCCTCCGTGTGCCAAAAATAGGCCGCGGGCACAGCTGCGCCCAAAAATACCCACCCGAAGGCCGGGGCGCCAAGTTCGTCCAGCGGAAAAAGGCCACAAAAACGGGTGGGCTATAGCCTTGGTGGTGGGGCTGGCCAACTTCGTCCGCCGGACTCGGAATGGCGCGAGACTTTGCGAGGCCCTCCGTGTGCCAAAAATAGGCCGCGGGCACAGCCGCGGCCAAAAATACCCGCCCGAAGGCAGGGGCGCCAAGTTCGTCCAGCGGAAAAAGGCAACAAAAACGGGTGGGCTATAGCCTTGGGGGGTGGGGCTGGCCAACTTCGTCCGCCGGACTCGGAATGGCGCGAGACTTTGCGAGGCGCCTCCGTGTGCCAAAAATAGGCAGCGGGCACAGCCGCGCCCAAAAATACCCGCCCGAAGGCTGGGGCGCCAAGTTCGTCCAGCGGAAAAAGGCCACAAAAACGGGTGGGCGCTAGCATTGGGGGGTGGGGCTGGCCAACTTCTTCCGCCGGACTCGGAATGGCGCGAGACTTTGCGAGGCGCCTCCGCATGCCAAAAATAGGCCGCGGGCACAACCGCGCCCAAAAATACCTGCCCAAAGGCCGGGGCGACAAGTTCGTCCAGCGGAAAAAGGCCACAAAAACGGGTGGGCTATAGCCTTGGGGGGCTGGCCAACATCGTCCGCCGGACTCAGAATGGCGCGAGACTTTGCGAGGCACCTCCGTGTGCCAAAAATAGGCCTTGGCACAGCCGCGCCAAAAATACCCGCCCGAAGGCCGGGCGCCAAGTTCGTCCAGCGGAAAAAGGCCACAAAAACGGGTGGGCTATATCCTTGGGGGGTGGGGTTGGCCAACTTCGTCCGCCGGACTCGGAATGGCGCGAGACTTTGCGAGGCGCCTCCGTGTACAAAAAATAGGCCGCGGGCACAGCCGCGTCCAAAAATACCTGCCCGAAGGCCGGGGCGCCAAGTTCGTCCAGCGGAAAAACGCCACAAAAACGGGTGGGCTATAGCCTTGGAGGATGGGGCTGGCCAACTTCGTCCGCCGGACTTGGAATGGCGCGAGACTTTACAAGGCACCTCCGTGTGCCAAAAATAGGCCGCGGGCACAGCCGCGCCCAAAAATACCCGCCCGAAGGCCGGGGCGCCAAGTTCGTCCAGCGGAAAAAGGCCACAAAAACGGGTGGGCTATAGCCTTGGGGGGTGGGGCTATTCAACTTCGTCCGCCGGACTCGGAATGGCGTGAGACTTTCGGAGGCACATCCGTGTGCCAAAAATAGGCCGCGGGCACAGCCGCTCCCAAAAATACCCGCCTGAAGGCCGGGGCGCCAAGTTCGTCCAGCGGAAAAAGGCCACAAAAACGGGTGGGCTATAGCCTTGGGGGGTGGGGCTGGCCAACTTCGTCCGCCGGACTCGGAATGGCACGAGACTTTGCGAGGCGCCTCCGTGTGCCAAAATCCAAAAAATGCCCACACAAAGGCCGGGGCGCCAAGTTCGTCCAGCGGAAAAAGGCCACAAAAATGGGTGGGCTATAGCCTTGGGGGTGGGGCTGGCCAACTTCGTCCGCCGGACTCGGAATGGCGCGAGACTTTGCGAGGCACCTCCGCGTGCCAAAAATAGGATGCGGGCACAGCCGCGCCCAAAAATACCCGCCCGAAGGCCGGGTCGCCAAGTTCGTCCAGCGGAAAACGGCCGCAAAAACGGGTGGGCTATAGCCTTGGGGGGTGGGGCTATTCAACTTCGTCCGCCGGACTCGGAATGGCGTGAGACTTTGCGAGGCACCTCCGCGTCCCAAAAATAGGCCGCGGGCACAGCCGCGCCCAAAAATACCCGCCCGAAGGCCGGGGCACCAAGTTCGTCCAGCGGAAAAAGGCCACAAAAACGGGTGGGCTATAGCCTTGGGGGGTGGGGCTATTCAACTTCGTCCGCCGGACTCGGAATGGCGTGAGAATTTACGAGGCGCCTCCGCATGCCAAAAATAGGCCGCGGGCACAGCCGCGCCCAAAAATACCCGCCCGAAGGCCAGGGCGCCAAGTTCGTCCAGCGGCTAAAGGCCACAAAAACGGGTGGGCTATGGCCTTGGGGGGTGGGGCTGGGCAACTTCGTCCGCCGGACTCGGAATGGCGCGAGACTTTGCGAGGCACCTCCGTGTGCCAAAAATAGGCCGCGGGTGCAGCCGCGCCCAAAAATACCCGCCCGAAGGCCGGGGCACCAAGTTCATCCAGCGGAAAAAGGCCACAAAAATGGGTGGGCTATAGCCTTGGGGGGTGGGGCTGGCCAGCTTCGTCCGCCTGACTCGGAATGGCGCGAGACTTTGCCAGGCGCCTCCGTGTGCCAAAAATAGGCCGCGGGCACAGCCGCGCCCAAAAATACCCTCCCGAAGGCCGGGGCGCCAAGTTCGTCCAGCGGAAAAAGGCAACAAAAACGGGTGGGCTATAGCCTTGGGGGGTGGGGCTGGCCAACTTCGTCCGCCGGACTCGGGATGGCGCGAGACTTTGCGAGGTGCCTCCGTGTGCCATAAATAGGCAGCGGGCACAGCCGCGCCCAAAAATACCCGCCCGAAGGCCGGGGCGCCAAGTTCATCCAGCGGAAAAAGGCCACAAAAATGGGTGGGCTATAGCCTTGGGGGGTGGGGCTGGCCAACTTCGTCCGCCGGACTCGGAATGGCGCGAGACTTTGCGAGGCGCCTCCGTGTGCCAAAAATAGACCGTGGGCACAGCCGCGCCCAAAATTTCCCACCCGAAGGCCGGGGCGCCAAGTTCGTCCAGCGGAAAAAGGCCACAAAAACGGGTGGGCTATAGCCTTGGGGGGTGGGGCTGGCCAACTTCGTCCGCCGGACTCGGAATGGCGCGAGACTTTGCGAGGCGCCTCCGTGTGCCAAAAATAGGCCACGGGCACAGCCACGCCCAAAAATACCCGCCCGAAGGCCGGGGCGCCAAGTTCGTCCAGTGTAAAAAGGCCACAAAAACAGGTGGGCTATAGCCTTGGGGGGTGGGGCTGGCCAACCTCGTCCGCCGGACTCGGAATCGCGCGAGACTTTGCGAGGCGCCTCCGTGTGCCAAAAATAGGCCACGGGCACAGCCGCGCCCCAAAATACCCGCCCGAAGGCCGGGGCGCCAAGTTCGTCCAGCGGAAAAAGGCCACAAAAACAGGTGGGCTATAGCCTTGGGAGGTGGGGTTGGCCAACCTCGTCCGCCGGACTCGGAATGGCGCGAGACTTTGCGAGGCGCCTCCGTGTGCCAAAAATAGGCCGCGGGCACAGCCGCGCCCAAAAATACCCGCCCGAAGGCCGGGGCGCCAAGTTCGTCCAGCGGAAAAAGGCCACCAAAACAGGTGGGCTATAGCCTTGGGAGGTGGGGTTGGCCAACCTCGTCCGCCGGACTCGGAATGGCGCGAGACTTTGCGAGGCGCCTCCGTGTGCCAAAAATAGGCCGCGGGCACAGCCGCGCCCAAAAATACCCGCCCGAAGGCCAGGGCGCCAAGTTCGTCCAGCGGAAAAAGGCCACAAAAACGGGTGGGCTATAGGCTTGGGGGGTGGGGCTGGCCAACTTCGTCCGCCGGACTCGGAATGGCGCGAGACTTTGAGAGGCGCCTCCGTGTGCCAAAAATAGGCCGCGGACACAGCCGCTCCCAAAAATACCCCCCGAAGGCCGGGGCGCCAAGTTCGTCCAGCGGAAAAAGGCCACAAAAACGGGTGGGCTATAGCCTTGGGGGGTGGGGCTGGCCAACTTCGTCCGCCGGACTCGGAATGGCACGAGACTTTGCGAGGCACCTCCGTGTACCAAAAATAGGCCGCGGGCACAGCCGCGCCCAAAAATACCCGCCCGAATGCCGGGGCGCCAAGTTCGTCCAGCGGAAAAAGGCCACAAAAACGGGTGGGCTATAGCCTTGGGGGGTGGGGCTGGCCAACTTCGTCTGCCGGACTCGGAATGGCGTGAGACTTTGCGAGGCACCTCCGTGTGGTAAAAATAGGCCGTGGGCACATCCGCGGCCAAAAATACCCCCCCGAAGGCCGGGGCGCCAAGTTCGTCCAGCGGAAAAAGGCCACAAAAACGGGTGGGCTATAGCCTTGGGGGGTGGGGCTGGCCCACTTCATCCGCCGGACTCGGAATGGCGCGAGATTTGCGAGGCACCTCCGTGTGCCAAAAATAGGCCACGGGCACAGCCGCGCACAAAAATACCCGCCCGAAGGCCGGGGCGCCAAGTTCGTCCAGCGGAAAAAGGCCACAAAAACGGGTGGGCTATAGCCTTGGGGGGTGGGGCTGGCCAACTTCGTCCGCCGGACTCGGAATGGCGCGAGACTTTGCGAGGCGCCTCCGTGTGCCAAAAATAGGCCACGGGCACAGCCGCGCCCAAAAATACCCGCCCGAAGGCCGGGGCGCCAAGTTCGTCCAGCGGAAAAAGGCCACAAAAACGGGTGGGCTATAGCCTTGGGGGGTGGGGCTGGCGAACTTCGTCCGCCGGACTGTAAATGGCGCGAGAATTTGCAAGGTGCCTCCGTGTGCCAAAAATATGCCGCGGGCACAGCCGCGCCCAAAAATACCCGCCCGACGGCCGGGGCGCCAAGTTCGTCCAGCGGAAAAAGGCCACAAAAACGGGTGGGCTATAGCCTTGGGGGGTGGGGCTGGCCAACTTCGTCCGCCGGACTCGGAATGGCGCGAGACTTTGCGAGGCACCTCCGTGTACTAAAAATAGCCCGCGGGCACAGCCGCGCCCAAAAACTCCTGCCCGAAGGCCGGGGCGCCATGTTCGTCCAGCGGAAAAAGGCCACAAAAACGGGTGGGCTATAGCCTTGGGGGGTGGGGCTGGCCAACTTCGTCCGCCGGACTCGGAATGGCGCGAGACTTTGCGAGGGGCCTCCGTGTGCCAAAAATAGGCCGCGGGCACAGCCGCACCCAAAAATACCCTCCCGAAGGCCGGGGCGCCCAGTTCGTCCAGCGGAAAAAGGCCACAAAAACGGGTGGGCTATAGCCTTGGGGGGTAGGGCTGGCCCACTTCGTCCGCCGGACTCAGAATGGCGCGAGACTTTGCGAGGCGCCTCCGTGTGCCAAAAATAGGCTGCGGGCACAGCCCCGACCGAAGGCCGGGGCACCAAGTTCGTCCAGCGGAAAAAGGCCACAAAAACGGGTGGGCTATAGCCTTGGGGGGTGGGGGTGGCCAACTTCGTCCGCCAGACTCGGAATGGCGCGAGACTTTGCGAGGCGTCTCCGTGTGCCAAAACTAGGCCTCGGGGTAAGCCGCGCCCAAAAATACCCGCCCGAAGGCCGGGGCGCCAAATTCGTCAAGCGGAAAAAGGCCACAAAAACGGGTTGGCTATAGCCTTGGGGGGTGGGGCTGGCCAACTTCGTCCGCTAGACTCGGAATGGCGCGAGACTTTGCGAGGTGCCTCTGTGTGCCAAAAATAGGCCGCGGGCACAGCCGCGCCCAAAAATACCCGCCCGAAGGCCGGGGCGCCAAGTTCGTCCAGCGGAAAAAGGCCACAAAAACGGGTGGGCTATAGCCTTGGGGGGTGGGGCTGGCCAACTTTGTCCGCCGCACTCGGAATGGCGCGAGACTTTGCGAGGCGCCTCCGTGTGCCAAAAATAGGATGTGGGCACAGCCGCGCCCAAAAATACCCGCCCGAAGCCCGGGGCGCGAAGTTCGTCCAGCGGAAAAAGGCCACAAAAACGGGTGGGCTATAGCCTTGGGGGGTGGGGCTGGCCAACTTCGTCCGCAGGACTCGGAATGGCGCGAGACTTTGCGAGGCGCCTCCGAGTTCCGAAAACAGCCCGCGGGCACAGCCGCGCCCAAAAATACCCGCCCGATGGCTGGGGCGCCATGTTCGTCCAGCGGAAAAAGGCCACAAAACCGGGTGGGCTATAGCCTTGGGGGGTGGGGCTGGCCAACTTCGTCCGCCGGACTCGGAATGGCGCGAGACTTTGCGAGATGCCTCCGTGTGCCAAAAATAGGCCGCGGGCACAGCCGCGCCCAAAAATACCCGCCCGAAGGACGTTGCGCCAAGTTCGTCCAGCGGAAAAAGGCCACAAAAACGGGTGGGCTATAGCCTTGGGGGGTGGGGCTGGCCAACTTCGTCCGCCGGACTCGGAATGGTGCGAGACTTTGTGAGGCACCACCGTGTGCCAAAAATAGGCCGCGGGCACAGCCGCGCCCAAAAATACCCTCCCAAAGGCCGGGGCGCCAAGTTCGTCCAGCGGAAAAAGGCCACAAAAACGGGTGGGCTATAGCCTTGGGGGGTGGGGCTGGCCAACTTCGTCCGCCGGACTCGGAATGGCGTGAGACTTTACGAGGCACCTCCGCGTGCCAAAAATAGGCCGCGGGCACAGCCGCGCCCAAAAATACCTGCCCGAAGGCCGGGGCGCCAAGTTCGTCCAGCGGAAAAAGGCCACAAAAACGGGTGGGCTATAGCCTTGGGGGGTGGGGCTGGCCAACTTCGTCCGCCGGACTCGGAATGGCGCGAGACTTTGCGAGACGCCTCCGTGTGCCAAAAATAGGCCGTGGGCACAGCCGCGCCCAAAAATACCCGCCCGAAGGACGTTGCACCAAGTTCGTCCAGCGGAAAAAGGCCACAAAAACGGGTGGGCTATAGCCTTGGGGGGTGGGGCTGGCCAACTTCGTCCGCCGGACTCGGAATGGTGCGAGACTTTGTGAGGCACCACCGTGTGCCAAAAATAGGCCGCGGGCACAGCCGCGCCCAAAAATACCCTCCCAAAGGCCGGGGCGCCAAGTTCGTCCAGCGGAAAAAGGCCACAAAAACGGGTGGGCTATAGCCTTGGGGGGTGGGGCTGGCCAACTTCGTCCGCCGGACTCGGAATGGCGTGAGACTTTACGAGGCACCTCCGCGTGCCAAAAATAGGCCGCGGGCACAGCCGCGCCCAAAAATACCTGCCCGAAGGCCGGGGCGCCAAGTTCGTCCAGCGGAAAAAGGCCACAAAAACGGGTGGGCTATAGCCTTGGGGGGTGGGGCTGGCCAACTTCGTCCGCCGGACTCGGAATGGTGCGAGACTTTGCGAGGCACCTCTGTGTGCCAAAAATAGGCCGCGGGCGCAGCCGCGTCCAAAAATACCCGCCCGAAGGCCGTTGCGCCAAGTTCGTCCAGCGGAAAAAGGCAACAAAAACGGGTGGGCTATAGCCTTGGGGGGTGGGGCTGGCCAACTTCGTCCGCCGGACTCGGAATGGCGCGAGACTTTGCGATCCAAAAATACCCGCCCGAAGGCCGTTGCGCCAAGTTCGTCCAGCGGAAAAAGGCCAGAAAAACGGGTGGGCTATAGCCTTGGGGGGTGGGGCTGGCCCACTTCGTCCGCCGGACTCGGAATGGCGCGAGACTTTGCGAGACGCCTCCGTGTGCCAAAAATAGGTCATGGGCACAGGCGCGCCTAAAAAATACCCGCCCGAAAGCCGGGCGCCAAGTTCGTCCAGCGGAAAAATGCCACAAAAACGTGTGGGCTATAGCCTTGGGGGTGGGGCTGGCCAACCGTCCGCCGGACTCGGAATGGCGCGAGACTTTGCGAGGCGCCTCCGTGGGCAAAAAATAGGCGGGCACAGCCGCAAAAAAAATACCCGGCCGAAGGCCGGGGCGCCAAGTTCGTCCAGCGGAAAAAGGCCACAAAACCGGGTGGGCTATAGCCTTGGGGGGTGGGGCTGGCCAACTTCGTCCGCCGGACTCGGAATGGCGCGAGACTTTGCGAGGCGCCTCCATGTGCCAAAAATAGGCCGCGGGCACAGCCGCGTCCAAAAATACCGGGCCGACGGCCGGGGCACCAAGTTCGTCCAGCGGAAAAAGGCCACAAAAACGGGTGGGCTATAGCCTTGGGGGGTGGGGCTGGCCAACTTCGTCCGCCGGACTCGGAATGGCGCGAGACTTTGTGAGGCGCCTCCGTGTTACAAAAATAGGCAGCGGGCACAGCCGCGCCCAAAAATACCCGCCCGAAGGCCGGGGCGCCAAGTTCGTCCAGCGGTAAAAGGCCACAAAAACGGGTGGGCTATAGCCTTGCGGGGTGGGGCTGGCCAACTTCGTCCGCCGGACTCGGAATGGCGCGAGACTTTGCGAGGCGCTTCCGTATGCCAAAAATAGGCCGCGGGCGCAGCCGCGCCCAAAAATACCCGCCCGAAGGCCGGGGCGCCAAGTTCGTCCAGCGGTAAAAGGCCACAAAAACGGGTGGGCTATAGCCTTGGGGGGTGGGGCTGGCCAACTTCGTCCGCCGGACTCGGAATAGCGCGAGACTTTGCGAGGCGCCTCCGTGTGCCAAAAATAGGCCACGGCCACAGCCGCGCCCAAAAATACCCGCCCGAAGGCCGGGGCGCCAAGTTCGTCCAGCGGAAAAAGGCCACAAAAACGGGAGGGCTATAGCCTTGGGGGGTGGGGCTGGCCAACTTCGTCCGCCGGACTCGGAATGGCACGAGACTTTGCGAGGCGCCTCCGTCTGCCAGAAATAGGCCGCGGGCACAGCCGCGCCCAAAACTACCCGCCCGAAGGTCGGGGCGCCAAGTTCGTCCAGCGCAAAGAGGCCACAAAAACGGGAGGGCTATAGCCTTGGGGGGTGGGGCTGGCCAACTTCGTCCGCCGGACTCGGAATGGCGCGAGACTTTGCGAGGTGCCTCCGTGTGCCAAAAATAGGCCGCGGGCACAGCCGCGCCCAAAAATACCCGCCCGAAGGTCGGGGCGTCAAGTTCGTCCAGCGGCAAAAGGCCACAAAAACGGGTGGGCGATAGCCTTGGGGGTGGGCTGGCCAACCGTCCGCCCGGACTCGGAATGCCGCGAGACTTTCCGAGGCCCCTCCGTGTGCCACAAATAGGCCGCGGGCACAGCCGCGCCCAAAAATACCCGCCCGAAGGTCGGGGCGTCAAGTTCGTCCAGCGGCAAAAGGCCACAAAAACGGGTGGGCGATAGCCTTGGGGGGTGGGGCTGGCCAACTTCGTCCGCCGGACTCGGAATGGCGCGAGACTTTACGAGGCACCTCCGTGTGCCAAAAATAGGCCGCGGGCACAGCCGCGCCCAAAAATCCCCCCCCGAAGGCCGGGGCGCCAAGTTCGTCCAGCGGAAAAAGGCCACAAAAACGGGTGGGCTATAGCCTTGGGGGGTGGGGCTGGCCAACTTCGTCCGCCGGACTCGGAATGGCTCGAGACTTTGCGACGCGCCTCCGTGTGCCAAAAATAGGCCGCGGGTACAGCCGCGCCCAAAAATACCCGCCCGAAGGCCGGGGCGCCAAGTTCGTCCAGCGGAAAAAGGCCACAACACCGGGTGGGCTATAGCCTTGGGGGGTGGGGCTGGCCAACTTCGTCCGCCGGACTCGGAATGGCTCGAGACTTTGCGAGGCGCCTCCGTGTGCCAAAAATAGGCCGCGGGCACAGCCGCGCCCAAAAATACCCGCCCGAAGGCCGGCGCGCCACGTTCGTCTTGCGGAAAAAGGCCACAAAAACGGGTGGGCTATAGCCTTGGGGGGTGGGGCTGGCCAACTTCGTCCGCCGGACTCGGAATGGCGCGAGACTTTGCGAGGCGTCTCCGTGTGCCAAAAATAGGCCGCGGGCACAGCCGCACCCAAAAATACCCGCCCGAAGGCTGGGGCGGCAAGTTCGTCCAGCGGTAAAAGCCACAAAAACGGGTGGGCTATAGCCTTGGGGGGTGGGGCTGGCCAACTTCGTCCGCCCGACTCGGAATGGCGCGAGACTTTGCGAGGCGTCTCCGTGTGCCAAAAATAGGCCGCGGGCACAGCCGTACCCAAAAATACCCGCCCGAAGGCCGGGGCGCCAAGTTCGTCCAGCGGTAAAAGGCCACAAAAACGGGTGGGCTATAGCCTTGGGGGGTGGGGCTGGCCAACTTCGTCCGCCGGACTCGGAATGGCGCGAGACTTTGCGAGGCACCTCCGTGTTCCAAAAATAGGCAGCGGGCACAGCCGCGCCCAAAAATTACCGCCCGAAGGCCGGGGCGCCAAGTTCGTCCAGCGGTAAAAGGCCACAAAAACGGGTGGGCTATAGCCTTGGGGGGTGGGGCTGGCCAACTTCGTCCGCCAGACTCGGAATGGCGCGAGACTTTGCGAGGCATCTCCGTGTTGCAAAAATAGGCCGCGGATACAGCCGCGCCCAAAAATACCCGCTCGAAGGCCGGAGCGCCAAGTTCGTCCAGCGGAAAAAGGCCACAAAAACGGGTTGGCTATAGCCTTGGGGGGTGGGGCTGGCCAACTTCGTCCGCCGGACTCGGAATGGCGCGAGACTTTGCGAGGCACCTCCGTGTGCCACAAATAGGCCGCGGGCACAGCCACGCCCAAAAATACCCGCCCGAAGGCCGGGGCGCCAAGTTCGTCCAGCGGTAAAAGGCCACAAAAACGGGTGGGCTATAGCCTTGGGGGGTTAGGCTGGCCCACTTCATCCGCCGGACTCGGAATGGCGCGAGACTTTGCGAGGCGACTCCGTGTTCCAAAAATAGGCCACGGGCACAGCCACGCCAAAAAATACCCGCCCGAAGGCCGGGGCGCCAAGTTCGTCCAGCGGAAAAAGGCCACAAAAACGGGTGGGCTATAGCCTTGGGGGGTGGGGCTGGCCAACTTCGTCCGCCGGACTCGGAATGGCGCGAGACTTAGCGAGGCACCTCCGTGTGCCAAAAATAGGCCACGGGCACAGCCGCGCCCAAAAATACCCGCTCGAAGGACGGGGCGCCAAGATCGTCCAGCGGAAAAAGGCCACAAAAACGGGTGGGCTATAGCCTTGGGGGGTGGGGCTGGCCAACTTCGTCCTCCGGACTCGGAATGGCGCGAGACTTTGTGAGGCACCTCCGTGTGCCATAAATAGGCCGTGGGCACAGCCGCGCCGAAAAATACCCTGCCAAAGGCCGGGGCGCCAAGTTCGTCCAGCGGAAAAAGGCCACAAAAACGGGTGGGCTATAGCCTTGGGGGGTGGGGCTGGCCAACTTCGTCCGCCGGACTCGGAATGGTGAGAGACTTTGCGAGGCACCTCCGTGTTCCAAAAAAAGGCTGCGGGCACAGCCGCGCCCAAAAATACCCGCCCGAAGGCCGGGGCGCCAAATTCGTCCAGCGGAAAAAGGCCACAAAAACGGGTGGGCTATAGCCTTGGGGGGTGGGGCTGGCCAACTTCGTCCGCCGGACTCGGAATGACGCGAGACATTGCGAGGAGCCTCCGTGTGCCAAAAGTAGGCCGCGGGCACAGCCGCGCCCAAAAATACCCGCCCGAAGGCCGGGGCGCCAATTTCGTCCAGCGGAAAAAGGCCACAAAAACGGGTGGGCTATAGATTTGGGGGGTGGGGCTGGCCAACTTCGTCCGCCGGACTCGGAATGGCGTTCGTCCAGCGGAAAAAGGCCACAAAAACGAGTGGGCTATAGCCTTGGGGGTTGGGGCTGGCCAACTTCGTCTGCCGGACTCGGAATGGCGCGAGACTTTGCGAGGCGCCTCCGTGTGCCCAAAATAGGCCGCGGGCACAGCCGCGCCCAAAAATTCCCTCCCGAAGGCCGGGGCGCCAAGTTTGTCCAGCAGAAAAAGGCCACAAAAACGGGTGGGCTATAGATTTGGGGGGTGGGGCTGGCCAACTTCGTCCGCCGGACTCGGAATGGCGCGAGACCTTGCAAGGCTCCTCCGTGTGGCAAAAATAGGCCGCGGGCACAGCCGCGCTTCAAAATACCCGCCCGAAGGCCGGGGCGCCAAGTTCGTCCAGCGGAAAAAGGCCACAAAAACGGGTGGGCTATAGCCTTGGGGGGTGGGGTGGGCCAACTTCGTCCGCCGGACTCGGAATGGCGCGAGACTTGGCGAGGCGCCTCCGTGTGCCAAAAATAGGCCACGGGCACAGCCGTACACAAAAATACCCGCCCGAAGGCCTGGGCGCCAAGTTCGTCCAGCGGAAAAAGGCCACAAAAACGGGTGGGCTACAGCCTTAGGGGGTGGGGCTGGCCAACTTCGTCCGCCGGACTCGGAATGGCGCGAGACTTTGCGAGGCGCCTCCGTGCGACAAAAATAGGCCGCGGGCACAGCCGCATCCAAAAATACCCTCCCAAAGGCCGGGGCGCCAAGTTCGTCCAGCGGAAAAAGAACATAAAAACGGGTGGGCTATAGCCTTGGGGGGTGGGGCTGGCCAACTTCGTCCGCCGGACTCGGAATGGCGCGAGACTTTGCGAGGCGCCTCCGTGAGACAAAAATAGGCCGCGGGCACAGCCGCGTCCAAAAATACCCTCCCAAAGGCCGGGGCGCCAAGTTCGTCCAGCGGAAAAAGACCATAAAAACGGGTGGGCTATAGCCTTGGGGGGTGGGGCTGGCCAACTTCGTCCGTCGGACTCGGAATGGCGCGAGACTTTGCGAGGCGCCTCCGTGTGCCAAAATTAGGCCGCGGGCACAGCCGCGCCCAAAAATATCCGCCCGAAGGCCGGGGCCCCAAGTTCGTCCAGCGGAAAAAGGCCACAAAAACGGGTGGGCTATAGCCTTGGGGGGTGGGGCTGGCCAACTTCGTCAGCCGGACTCGGAATGGCGCGAGACTTTGCGAGGTGCCTCCGTGTGCCAAAAATAGGCCTCGGGCACAGCCGCGCTCAAAAATACCCGGCCGAAGGCCGGGGCGCCAAGTTCGTCCAGCGGAAAAAGGCCACAAAAACGGGTGGGCTATAGCCTTGGGGGTGGGGCTGGCCAACCGTCCGCCGGACTCGGAATGGCGAGACTTTGCGAGGCGCCTCCGTTTGCCAAAAATAGGCCGCGGGCACAGCCGCGCTAAAAAAATACCCGCCCGAAGGGCGGGGGCTCCAAGTTCCAGCCCAGCGGAAAAAGGCCACAAAACGGGTGGGCTATAGCCTTGGGGGTGGGGCTGGCCAACTTCGTCCGCCGGACTCGGAATGGCGCGATACCTTGCAAGGCGCCTCCGTGTGCAAAAATAGGCCTTGGGCACAGCCGCGCCTTTAAAAATACCGCCCGAAGGCGGGGCTCCAAGTTCGTCCCAGCGGAAAAAGGCCACAAAACGGGTGGGCTATAGCCTTGGGGGTTGGGCTGGCCAGCCGTCCCGCCGGACTCGGAATGGCGCGATACCTTGCAAGGCGCCTCCGTGTGCCAAAAATAGGCGCATGGACACAGCCGCGCCCAAAATACCCGCCCCAAGGCCGGGCGCCAAGTTCGTCCAGCGGAAAAAGGCCATAAAACGGGTGGGCTATAGCCTTGGGGGTGGGGCGGGCCAACTTCATCCGCCGGACTCGAATGGCGCGAGACTTTGCGAGGTGCCTCCGTGTGCCAAAAATAGGCCTTGGGCACAGCCGCACACAAAATACCCGCCCGAAGGCCGGGCGCCAAGTTGGCCCTGCGGAAAAAGGCCACAAAAACGGGTGGGCTACAGCCTTGGGGGGTAGGGCTGGCCAACTTCGTCCGCCGGACTCGGAATGGCGCGAGACTTTGCGAGGCACCTCCGTGTGCCAAAAATAGGCCGCGGGCACAGCCGCACACAAAAATACCCGCCCGAAGGCCGGGGCGCCAAGTTCGTCCAGCGGAAAAAGGCCACAAAAACGGGTGGGCTATAGCCTTGGGGGGTGGGGCTGGCCAACTTCGTCCGCCGGACTCGGAATGGCGCGAGACTTTGCGAGGCGCCTCCGTGCGCCAAAAATAGGCCGCGGGCACAGCCGCGCCCAAAAATACCCGCCCAAAGGCCGGGGCGCCAAGTTCGTCCAGCGGAAAAAGAACACAAAAACGGGTGGGCTATAGCCTTGGGGGGTGGGGCGGGCCAACTTCAACCGCCGGACTCGGAATGGCGCGAGACTTTGCGAGGTGCCTCCGTGTGCTAAACATAGGCCGCGGGCACAGCCGCACACAAAAATACCCGCCCGAAGGCCGGGGCGTCAAGTCTGGCCCAGCGGAAAAGGCCACAAAACGGGTGGGGCTACAGCCTTGGTGGGTAGGGCGGGCCAACTTCGTCCGCCGGACTCGGAATGGCGCGAGACTTTGCGAGGCACCTCCATGTGCCAAAAATAGGCCTGTGGGCACAGCCGCACACAAAAATACCCGCCCAAAGGCCGGGCGCCAAGTTCCTCCAGCGGAAAAAGAACACAAAAAACGGTGGGCTATAGCCTGGGGGTGGGGCTGGCCAACCGTCCCGTCGGACTCGGAATGGCGAGACTTTGTGAGGCGCCTCCGTAAACCAAAAAATAGGCCGCGGGCACAGCCGCGCCCAAAAATATCCGCCCAAGGTCGGGCCCCAAGTTCGTCCAGCGGAAAAAGGCCACAAAACGGGTGGGCTATAGCCTTGGGGGTGGGGCTGGCCAACCGTCCGTCCGGACTCGGAATTGCGCGAGACTTTGCGAGGCGCCTCCGTGTGTAAAAATAGCCACGGCACAGCCGCGTCAAAAAATACCCGCCCAAAGGCCGGGGCGCCAATTTCGTCCAGCGGAAAAAGGCCACAAAAACGTGTGGGCTATAGCCTTGGGGGGTGGGGCTGGCCAACTTCGTCCGCCGGATTCGGAATGGCGCTAGACTTTGCGAGGTGCCTCCGTGTGCCAAAAGTAGGCCGCGGTCACAGCCGCGCCCAAAAATACCCGCCCGAAGGCCAGGGCGCCAAGTTCGTCCAGCGGAAAAAGGCCACAAAAATGGGTGGGCTATTGCCTTGGGGGGTGGTGCTGGCCCACTTCGTCCGCCGGACTCGGAATGGCGCGAGACTTTGCGAGGTGCCTCCGTGTGCCAAAAGTAGGCCGCGGTCACAGCCGCGCCCAAAAATACCCGCCCGAAGGCCAGGGCGCCAAGTTCGTCCAGCGGAAAAAGGCCACAAAAATGGGTGGGCTATTGCCTTGGGGGGTGGGGCTGGCCCACTTCGTCCGCCGGACTCGGAATGGCGCGAGACTTTACGAGGCGCCTCCGTGTGCCAAAAATAGGCCGCGGGTACCGCCGCGCCCAAAAAGACCCGCCCGAAGGCCGGGGCGCCAAGTTCGTCCAGCGGAAAAAAGCCACAAAAACGGGTGGGCTACAGCCTTGGGGGGTGGGGCTGGCCAACTTCGTCCGCCGGACTCGGAATGGCGCGAGACTTTGCGAGGTGCCTCCGTGCGCCAAAAATAGGCCGCGGGCACAGCCGCGCCCAAAAATACCCGCCCAAAGGCCGGGGCGCCAAGTTCGTCCAGCGGAAAAAGGCCACAAAAACGGGTGGGCTATAGCCTTGGGGGGTGGGGCTGGCCAACTTCGTCCGCCGGACTCGGAATGGCGCGAGACTTTGCGAGGCGCCTCCGTTTGCCAAAAAATAGCCGCGGGCACAGCCGCGCCCAAAATACCCCGCCCAAGGCCGGGCTCCAAGTTCGTCCAGCGGAAAAGGCCACAAAAACGGTGGGAGCCTTGGGGGGTGGGGCTGGCCAACTGTCCGCCGGACTCGGAATGGCGCGATACCTTGGAAGGCGCCTCCGTGTGTGCAAAAAAAATAGGCCGCGGACACAGCCGCGCCCAAAATACCCGCCCGAAGGCCGGGCGCCAAGTTCGAATCCAGCGAAAAAGGCCATAAAAACGGGTGGGCTATAGCCTTGGGGGTGGGGCGGGCCAACTTCATCCGCCGGACTCGGAATGGCGCGAGACTTTGCGAGGTGCCTCCGTGTGCCAAAAATAGGCCGCGGGCACAGCCACACACAAAAATACCCGCCCGAAGGCCGGGCGTCAAGTTCGTCCAGCGGAAAAGGCCACAAAACGGGTGGGCTACAGCCTTGGGGGTAGGGCTGGCCAACCGTCCGCCGGACTCGGAATGGCGCGAGACTTTGCGAGGCACCTCCGTGTGCCAAAAATAGGTCATGGCACAGCCGCACACAAAAATACCCCGAAGGCCGGGCGCCAAGTTCGCCCAGCGGAAAAGGCCATAAAACGGGTGGGCTATAGCCTTGGGGGTGGGGCGGTCCAACTTCATCCGCCGGACTCGAATGGCGCGAGACTTTGCGAGGTGCCTCCGTGTGCAAAAAATAGGTCGCGGGCACAGCCGCACACAAAAATACCCGCCCAAGGCCGGGCGTCAAGTTCGTCTCCAGCGGAAAAAGGCCACAAAACGGGTGGGCGGCGGCCTTGGGGGGTAGGGCTGGCCAACTTCGTCCGCCGGACTCGGAATGGCGCGAGACTTTGTGAAGCACCTCCGTGTGCAAAACATAGACCTCGCGGCACAGCCGCACACAAAAATACCCACCCGAAGGCCGGGGCGCCAAGTTCGTCCAGCGGAAAAAGGCCACAAAAACGGGTGGGCTATAGCCTTGGGGGGTGGGGCTGGCCAACTTCGTCCGCCGGACTCGGAATGGCGCGAGACTTTGCGAGGCGCCTCCGTGCGCCAAAATAGGCTGCGGGCACAGCCGCACCCAAAAATACCCGCCCAACGGCCGGGGCGCCAAGTTCGTCCAGCGGAAAAAGAACACAAAAACGGGTGGGCTATAGCCTTGGGGGGTGGGGCGGGCCAACTTCATCCGCCGGACTCGGAATGGCGCGAGACTTTGCGAGGTGCCTCCGTGTGCTAAAAATAGGCTGCGGGCACAGCCGCACACAAAAATACCCGCCCAAGGCCGGGCGCCAAGTTGGCCCAGCGGAAAAAGTCTACAAAAACGGTGGGCTATGCCTTGGGGGTAGGGGACAGCCAACTTCTTCCGCCGGACTCGGAATGGCGCGAGACTTTGCGAGGCACCTCCGTGTGCCAAAAATAGGCCGCGGGCACAGCCGCACACAAAAATACCCGCCCAAAGGCCGGGGCGCCAATTTCGTCCAGCGGAAAAAGGCCACAAAAACGTGTGGGGTATAGCCTTGGGGGGTGGGGCTGGCCAACTTCGTCCGCCGGACTCGGAATGGCGCGAGACTTTGCGAGGCGCCTCCGTGCGCCAAAAATAGGCCGCGGGCACAGCCGCGCCCAAAAATACCCGCCCAAAGGCCGGGGCACCAAGTTCGTCCAGCGGAAAAAGAACACAAAAACGGGTGGGCTATAGCCTTGGGGGGTGGGGCGGGCCAACTTCATCCGCCGGACTCGGAATGGCGCGAGACTTTGCGAGGTGCCTCCGTGTGCTAAAAATAGGCCGCGGGCACAGCCGCACACAAAAATACCCGCCCGAAGGCCGGGGCGTCAAGTTCGTCCAGCGGAAAAAGGCCACAAAAACGGGTGGGCTACAGCCTTGGGGGGTAGGGCTGGCCAATTTCGTCCGCCGGACTCGGAATGGCGCGAGACTTTGCGAGGCACCTCCGTGTGCCAAAAATAGGCCGCGGGCACAGCCGCACACAAAAATACCCGCCCAAAGGCCGGGGCGCCAAGTTCGTCCAGCGGAAAAAGGCCACAAAAACGGGTGGGCTATAGCCTTGGGGGGTGGGGCTGGCCAACTTCGTCCGCCGGACTCGGAATGGCGCGAGACTTTGCGAGGCGCCTCCGTGTGCCAAAAGTAGGCCGCGGTCACAGCCGCGCCCAAAAATACCCGCCCGAAGGCCAGGGCGCCAAGTTCGTCCAGCGGAAAAAGGCCACAAAAACGGGTGGGCTATTGCCTTGGGGGGTGGGGCTGGCGCACTGTGTCCGCCGGACTCGGAATGGCGCGAGACTTTGCGAGGCACGTCCGTGTGCCAATAATAGGCCATGGGCACAGCCGCACACAAAATACCCGCCCGAAGGCGCCAAGACAAATCCAGGCGGAAAAAGGCCACAAAAACGGGTGGGCTATAGCCTTGGGGGTGGGGCTGGCCAACCAAATCCGCGGACTCGGAATGGCTTGAACTTTGCAGGCGCCTCCGTCTTATAAAAAAATAGGTGAGCAGGCCGCATCCAAAATACCAGCCCAAAGGCCAGGGCGCCAAGTTCGTCAGCGGAAAAGAACACAAAAACGGGTGGGCTATAGCCTTGGGGGGTGGGCGTGCCAACCATCCGCAGGACTCGGAATGCGAGGCTGCGTGCCTCGTGCTAAAAAAGTGCAGCAGGCACAGTGTGCTAAAAAAGGGTGGGCTACAGCCTTGGGGGTAGGGCTGTTAATTTCGTCCCGCCCGGACTACGGAATGGCCTTGAGACTGCGAGGCACCTCCGTGTACCAAAAATAGGCCACAGGCACAGCCACACACAAAAATACCAGCCCAAGGCCGGGCGCAAGACCGTCAGCGGAAAAGAACACAAAGCGGGTGGGCTATAGCCTTGGGGGGTGGGGCTGGCCAACCGTCCGTCGGACTCGGAATGGCGCAGACTTCACGAAGGCTCCTCATTCAATGCCAAAAATAGGCGCGGACACAGCAGCCTTAAAAATGTCCGCCCGTAGGCCGGGGCCCAAGGATTCGTCCCGGAAAAGGCCACAAAAGCGGGTGGGCTATAGCCTTGGGGGTGAGGCTGGCCCAGCCGTCCGCCGGACTGGGTCGCGGGCTCTGAGGCACCTCTGTGTGCCAAATAAGCCCACAGGCACAGCGCGTCAAAATGCCCGCCAGTCGGGCTGGCGCCAAGTTCGTCCAGCGGAAAAAGGCCACAAAAACGGGTGGGCTATAGCCTTGGGGGTGGGGCTGGCCAACTTCGTCCGCCGGACTCGGAATGGCGCGAGACTTTGCGAGGCACCTCCGTGTGCCAAAAATAGGCCGCGGGCACAGCCGCGCCCAAAAATCCCCGCCCGAAGGCCGGGGCGCCAAGTTCGTCCAGCGGAAAAAGGCCACAAAAACGGGTGGGCTATAGCCTTGGGGGGTGGGGCTAGCCCACTTCGTCCCCCGGACTCGGAATGGCGCGAGACTTTGCGAGGCGCCTCCGTGTGCGAAAAATTCGCATCGGGCACAGACGTACCCTATATTAGACGTCCGAAGTCCGGGGCGCCAAGTTCGTCCAGCGGAAAAAGGCCACAAACCCGGGTGCGCTATAGCCCGGGGGGGTGGGGCTGGCCAACGCCCTCCGGCGGACTCGGAATGGCGCGAGAATTTGCGAGGCGCATCCGTGTGCCAAAAATAGGCCGCGGGCACAGCGGCACTTCAAGCCTCCCCGCCAGAAGGCCAGGCGCAAGTTCGTCAGCGAAAAAGGCCTGTGGTGGAGGAGGCTGTTGCCTTGGGAGGTGGGAGGGCTGGCCCATGGGTCACCGGACTCGAATGAGGCGCGAGACTTCTGGTGCCACCATCAATGCCAAAAATGGGCGCTGGTACCGCAGCATCCCAAAAAAGCCACGCCCGAAGGCAAAGGCGCTGTGATTAATCCCGTGAGAAAAAGCCACAAAAGCGGGTGGGCTACAGCCTTAGGGGTGGGGCTGGCCAGCAAGTCCGCCGTTCTCGGAATGAAGGCAGCGAGACTGCGAGGTGCCTCCGTGCGCCAAAAATGGGCCACAGGCTGTTGGCAAAATACCCGCCCAAAGGCGGGCGCCAAGTTCGTCCAGCGGAAAAAAAAGGCCACAAAACGGGTGAGCTATAGCCTTGGGGGTGGGGCTGGCCACCCGTCCGCCGGACTAGGAATGGCAGGAGACTTTTCTGAAGGCGTCTCCGTGTCACAAAATAGACCTTGGGCACAGCCGCGCCCAAAATACCGCCCGAAGGCAGGGCGCCAGGATCGTCCAGCGGAAAAAGGCCACAAAGCGGGTGGGCTATAGCCAGGGGGTGGGGCTGGCCAAGCTTCGTCCGCCGGACTCGGAATGGCGCGAGACTGCGGCGCCTCCGTGTGCCATGGGCCCAGCAGGCACAGCCATACTTAAAAATACCCGCCGAAGCGGGCGCCAGTATCGTCCAGCGGAAAAGGCCACAAGCGGGTGGGCTATAGCCTTGAGGTGGGCTGGCCAGCTTCGTCCCAAGCCAGACTCGAGATAGCGAGACTTTACAGGCGCCTCCGTGTCAAAAAGGGACGTGGGCACAGCCGCTCCCAAAAATACGCCCGAAGGCAGAGGGCTGCAAGTCAAATCCAGCGGAAAAAGGCCACAAAAAGCGGGTGGGCTATAGCAGGGGGTGGGGCTGGCCTCGCAAGTCCGCCGGACACGGAATGGGCGAGCTGCGAGCGCAGCCTCCGTGTCTAAAAATAGACGCGAGCACAGCGGCGCCCAAAAATTCCAGCCCGAGGCCCGGCAGCATGGGGTCGTCCAGCGGAAAAAGGCCACAAAAGGTGTTCCTGTAGCGCAGGAAGTTAGGCTGGCCAACACAATCCGCGGACTCGGAATGGCTGTGAACTGCGAGACACCTCCGTGTGACAAAAATAGCCAGCGAGACCCACGCTTAAAAATACCCTTGAAGGCGGGCGCCAAGGTCGTCCAGCGGAAAAAAGGCACAAAAGCGGGTGGGCTATGGCCCAGAGGGTGGGGCTGGCCAACCCGTCGGACCTGGACTCGGAAGTGGCGCGAACTTCTGGCGCCTCCGTGTGTCAAAAATAGGCGCGGTCACAGCCGCGCCATCTCGCCCAGGCAGGCGCGCTGGATCGTCAGCGGAAAAGGCCCACTGGCCAGGCGGGCCTGCTTGGGGGTGGGGCTGGCCAACTTCGTCCCCGGACTCGGAATGGCGCGAGACTTTGCGAGGCGCCTCCGTGTGCCAAAAATAGGCCGCGGGCACAGCCGCGCCCAAAAATACCCGCCCGAAGGCCGGGCGCCAAGTTCGTCCAGCGGAAAAAGGCCACAAAAGCGGGTGGGCTATAGCCTTGGGGGTGGGGCTGGCCAACCGTCCGCCGGACTCGGAATGGCGCGAGACTTTGCGAGGCGCCTCCGTGTGCCAAAAAATAGGCCGCGGGCACAGCCGCGCCAAAAATACCCGCCGAAGGCCGGGCGCCAAGTTCGTCCAGCGGAAAAAGGCCACAAAAGCGGGTGGGCTATAGCCTTGGGGTGGGGTGGGGCTGGCTTCGTCCGCCGGACTCGGAATGGCGCGAGACTTTGCGAGGCGCCTCCGTGTGCCAAAAATAGGCCGCAGGCACAGCCGCGCCAAAAATACCCGCCCGAAGGCCGGGCGCCAAGTTCGTCCAGCGGAAAAAGGCCACAAAAGCGGGTGGGCTATAGCCTTGGGGGTGGGGCTGGCCAACCGTCCGCCGGACTCGGAATGGCGCGAGACTTTGAGGCGCCTCCGTGTGCCAAAAATAGGCCGCGGGCACAGCGCGCCCAAAAATACCCGCCCAAGGCCGGGCGCCAAGTTCGTCCAGCGGAAAAAGGCCACAAAAGCGGGTGGGCTATAGCCTTGGGGGGTGGGGCTGGCCAACTTCGTCCGCCGGACTCGGAATGGCGCGAGACTTTGCGAGCCGCCTCAGTGTGCCAAAAATTGCCGCCGGCACCGCCGCGCCCCAAAATACACCCCCGAAGGCCCGGGCCCCCAGTTCGTCCAGCGGAAAAAGGCCAAAAGCGGGTGGGCTATAGCCTTGGGGGTGGGGCTGGCCAACCGTCCGCCGGACTCGGAATGGCGCGAGACTTTGCGAGAGCGCCTCCGTGTGCCAAAAATAGGCCTTGGAGGCACAGCCGCGCCAAAAATACCCGCCCGAAGGCCGCGCGCCTGGCCGTCCAGCGGAAAAAGGCCACAAAGCGGGTGGAGCTAGCCTCTGGGGGGAGTGGGGCTGGCCTTCGTCAACGGACTCGGAATACTTGTAGACTGCGAGCGCCTCTGTGTATAAAATAGGCCGCGAGCACAGCCAGCGCCATCTCAGCCCGAGGCCGGGCGCCAAGTTCCTCAGCGGAAAAGTACAAAAGCAGGGTGGGCTATAGCCTTGGGGGTAGGGCTGGCCAACCGTCCGCGGACTCGGAATGGCGCGAGACTTGGCGAGGCGACTCCGTGTGCCAAAAATAGGCCGCCCAGGCACTGCCGCGCCCAAAATATCTCGCCAGCCAGGCGCAGAATCGTCCAGCGGAAAAAGGCCACAAAAAAGCAGATTGCTTCTGCTTAGAAGTGCAGGCTGCTTCACTGCGTCGGACAGAATGGCAGACAGCGCCTCCGTGTGCTAAAAATGACCGCGGGCACAGCCGCGCCCAAAAATACCCGCCCGAAGGCCGGGCGCCAAGTTCGTCCAGCGGAAAAAGGCCACAAAAGCGGGTGGGCTATAGCCTTGGGGTGGGGCTGGCCAACTTCGTCCGCCCGGACTCGGAATGGCGCGAGACTTTTGCGGCGCCTCCTCCGTGTGCCAAAAATAGGCCGCGGGCACAGCCGCGCCAAAAATACCCGCCCGAAGGCGGGCGCCAAGTTCGTCCAGCGGAAAAAGGCCACAAAAGCGGGTGGGCTATAGCCTTGGGGGTGGGCTGGCCAACCGTCCGCCCGGACTCGGAATGGCGCGAGACTTTGCGAGGCGACTCCGTGTGCCAAAAAAGGCCGCGGGCACAGCCGCGCCCAAAAATACCCGCCCGAAGGCCGGGCGCCAAGTTCGTCCAGCGGAAAAAGGCCACAAAAGCGGGTGGGCTATAGCCTTGGGGGTGGGGCTGGCCAACTTCGTCCGCCGGACTCGGAATGGCGCGAGACTTTGCGAGGCGCCTCCGTGTGCCAAAAATAGGCCGCGGGCACAGCCGCGCCAAAAATACCCGCCGAAGGCCGGGGAGCCAAGTTCGTCCAGCGGAAAAAGGCCACAAAAACGGGTGGGCTATAGCCAGCAGGGGGTGGGGCTGGCCAACTTCGTCCGCCGGACTCGGAATGGCGCGAGACTTTGCGAGGCGCCTCCGTGTGCCAAAAAAATAGGCCGCGGGCACTGCCTCGCCCAAAAATACCCGCCCGAAAGCCGGGCGCCAAGTTCGTCCAGCGGAAAAAGGCCACAAAAGCGGGTGGGCTATAGCCTTGGGGGTGGGGCTGGCCAACCGTCCCGCGGACTCGGAATGGCGCGAGACTTTTGCGAGGCGCCTCCGTGTGCCAAAAATAGGCCGCGGGCACAGCCGCGCCCAAAAATACCCGCCCGAATGAACGGTCGCAGAGTACGTCCAGCGAAAAAAGTCCGCAAAAGCGGGTGGGCTATAGCCTTGGGGGTGGGGCTGGCCAACCGTCCGCCGGACTCGGAATGGCGCGAGACTTTGCGAGGCGCCTCCGTGTGCCAAAAAAATAGGCCGCGGGCACAGCCGCGCCCAAAAATACCCGCCCGAAGGCCGGGCGCCAAGTTCGTCCAGCGGAAAAAGGCCACAAAAGCGGGTGGGCCATAGCCTTGGGGGGTGGGGCTGGCCAACTTCGTCCGCCGGACTCGGAATGGCGCGAGACTTTGCGAGGCGCCTCCGTGTGCCAAAAAAATGCCGAGGGCACACCCGCGCCCCAAAATACCCGCCCGAAGGCCGGGCGCCAAGTTCGTCCAGCGGAAAAAGGCCACAAAAACGGGTGGGCTATAGCCTTGGGGGTGGGGCTGGCCAACCGTCCGCCCGGACTCGGAATGGCGCGAGACTTTTGCGGCGCCTCCGTGTGCCAAAAAAAGGAGCGCGGGCACAGCCGCGCCCAAAAATACCCGCCCGAAGGCCGGGCGCCAAGTTCGTCCAGCGGAAAAAGGCCACAAAAGCGGGTGGGCTATAGCCTTGGGGGTGGGGCTGGCCAACTTCGTCCGCCCGGACTCGGAATGGCGCGAGACTTTGCGAGGCGCCTCCGTGTGCCAAAAATAGGCCGCGGGCACAGCGCGCCCAAAAATACCCGCCCGAAGGCCGGGCGCCAAGTTCGTCCAGCGGAAAAAGGCCACAAAAGCGGGTGGGCTATAGCCTTGGGGGGGTGGGGCTGGCCAACTTCGTCCGCCCCGGACTCGGAATGGCGCGAGACTGCGAGGCGCCTCCGTGTGCCAAAAAATAGGCGCGGGCAGCCGCGCCCAAAAATACCCGCCCGAAGGCCGGGCGCCAAGTTCGTCCAGCGGAAAAAGGCCACAAAAGCGGGTGGGCTATAGCCTTGGGGGTGGGGCTGGCCAACCTCGTCCGCCGGACTCCGAATTGTGCGAGACTGCGAGAGGCGCCTCCGTGTGCCAAAAATAGGCCGGGCACAGCAGCGCCCAAAAATACCGCCCGAAGGCCGGGCGCCAAGTTCGTCCAGCGGAAAAAGGCCACAAAAGCGGGTGGGCTATAGCCTTGGGGGTGGGGCTGGCCAACCGTCCGCCGGACTCGGAATGGCGCGAGACTTTGCGAGGCGCCTCCGTGTGCCAAAAATAGGCCCGCGGGCACAGCGCGCCCAAAAATACCCGCCCGAAGGCCGGGCGCCAAGTTCGTCCAGCGGAAAAAGGCCACAAAAGCGGGTGGGCTATAGCCTTGGGGGTGGGGCTGGCCAACCGTCCCGCCGTACTCGGAATGGCGCGAGACTTTGCGAGGCGCCTCCGTGTGCCAAAATTAGGCGGCGGGCACCGCGGCGCCAAAAATAACCCGCCCGAAGGCCGGTGCGCCAACTTCGTCAAGCGTAAAATGGCCAAAAAACCGGGTGGGCTATAGCTTGGGGGGGTGGGGCTGGCCAACTTCGTCCGCCGGACTCGGAATGGCGCGAGACTTTGCGGCGCCTCCGTGTGCCAAAAATAGGCGCAGGCACAGCAGCCGCGCCAAAAATACCCGCCCGAAGGCCGGGCGCCAAGTTCGTCCAGCGGAAAAAGGCCACAAAAAGCGGGTGGGCTATAGCCTTGGGGGGTGGGGCTGGCCAACCGTCGTCCCGGACTCGGAATGGCGCGAGACTTTGCGGCGCCTCCGTGTGCCAAAAATAGGCCGCGGGCACAGCCGCGCCAAAAATACCCGCCCGAAGGCCGGGCGCCAAGTTCGTCCAGCGGAAAAAGGCCACAAAAGCGGGTGGGCTATAGCCTTGGGGGTGGGGCTGGCCACTTCGTCCGCCGGACTCGGAATGGCGCGACTTTGCGGCGCCTCCGTGTGCCAAAAATAGGCGCGGGCACAGCCGCCCAAAAATACCCGCCCGGCGGGCGCCAAGTCCAGCGGAAAAAGGCCCAAAAACCGGGGGGGGCATTCCCTTGGGGGGGTGGGGCTGGCCAACTTCGTCCGCCGGACTCGGAATGGTGCGAGACTTTGCGAGGCACCTCCGTGTGCCAAAAATAGGCCGCGGGCACAGCCGCGCCAAAAATACCGCCCGAAGGCGGGGGCGCCAAGTTCGTCCAGCGGAAAAAGGCCACAAAAGCGGGTGGGCTATAGCCTTGGGGGTGGGGCTGGCCAACCGTCCGCCGGACTCGGAATGGCGCGAGAGACTTGCGAGGCGCCTCCGTGTGCAAAAATAGGCCGCAGGCACAGCCGCGCAAAAATACCCGCCCGAAGGCCGGGCGCCAAGTTCGTCCAGCGGAAAAAGGCCACAAAAGCGGGTGGGCTATAGCCTTGGGGGGGTGGGGCTGGCCAAGGTCGCCGGACTCGGAATGGCGCGAGACTTTGCCACGCACCACCTTCGGCCAGACAAAGGCCGCGGGCACAGCCGCGCCCAAAAATACCCGCCCGAAGGCCGGGGCGCCAAGTTCGTCCAGCGGTAAAAGGCCACAAAATCGGGTGGGCTATAGCCTTGGGGGGTGGGGCTGGCCAACTTCGTCCGCCGGACTCGGAATGGCGCGAGACTTTGCGAGGCGCCTCCGTGTGCCAAAAATAGGCCGCGGGCACAGCCGCGCCCAAAAATACCCGCCCGAAGGCCGGGGCGCCAAGTTCGTCCAGCGGAAAAAGGCCACAAAAGCGGGTGGGCTATAGCCTTGGGGGGTGGGGCTGGCCAACCTCGTCCGCCGGACTCGGAATGGCGCGAGACTTTGCGAGGCGCCTCCGTGTGCCAAAAATAGGCCGCGGGCACAGCCGCGCCCAAAAATACCCGCCCGAAGGCCGGGGCGCCAAGTTCGTCCAGCGGTAAAAGGCCACAAAAGCGGGTGGGCTATAGCCTTGGGGGTGGGGCTGGCCAACCGTCCCCGGACTCGGAATGGCGCGAGACTTTGCGAGGCGCCTCCGTGTGCCAAAAAATAGAGCGCGTGGGCACAGCCGCGCCAAAAATACCCGCCGAAGGCCGGGCGCCAAGTTCGTCCAGCGGAAAAAGGCCAAAAGCGGGTGGGATATAGCCTTGGGTGGTGGGGCGGGACAACTTCGTCCGCCGGACTCGGAATGGCTCGAGGCTTTGCGTGGCGCCTCCGTGTGCCAAAAATAGGCCATGGGCACAGCCGCTCCCAAAAAGACCCGCCCGAAGGCCGGGCGCCAAGTTCGTCCAGCGGAAAAAGGCCACAAAAGCGGGTGGGCTATAGCCTTGGGGGTGGGGCTGGCCAACCGTCCGCCCGGACTCGGAATGGCGCGAGACTTTGCGGCGCCTCCGTGTGCCAAAAATAGCCGGGGGCACAGCCGCGCCAAAAATACCCTCCCGAAGTCGGGGCGCCAAGTTCGTCCAGCGGAAAAAGGCCACAAAAACGGGTGGGCTATAGCCTTGGGGGGTGGGGCTGGCCAACGTCGTCCGCCGGACTCGGAATGGCGCGAGACTTTGCGAGGCGCCTCCGTGTGCCAAAAATAGGCCGCGGGCACAGCCGCGCCCAAAAATACCCCCCCGAGGCCGGGTCGCCAAGTTCGTCCAGCGGAAAAAGGCCACAAAAACGGGTGGGCTATAGCCTTGGGGGTGGGGCTGGCCAACCGTCCGCCCGGACGCGGAAAGGCGCGCGACTTAGCGCGGCGCCTCCGTGTGCCAAAAATAGGCCGCATGCACAGCCGCGCACAAAATTAACCTCCCGATGGCCGGGGCGCCAAGTTCGTCCAGCGGAAAAAGGCCACAAAAACGGGTGGGCTATAGCCTTGGGGGGTGGGGCTGGCCAACAAATCCCGCCCGGACTCGGAATGGCGCGAGACTTTGCGAGGCGCCTCCGTGTGCCAAAAATAGGCGCGGGCACAGCCGCGCAAAAATACCCGCCCGAAGGCGGGCGCCAAGTCGTCCAGCGGAAAAAGGCCACAAAAGCGGGTGGGCTATAGCCTTGGGGGTGGGGCTGGCCAACTTCGTCCGCGGACTCGGAATGGCGCGAGACTGCGGCGCCTCCGTGTGCCAAAAATAGGCGCGGGCACAGCCGCGCCCAAAATACCCGCCCGAAGGCCGGGCGCCAAGTTCGTCAGCGGAAAAAGGCCACAAAAGCGGGTGGGCTATAGCCAGGGGGTGGGGCTGGCCAACCGTCCGCCCGGACTCGGAATGGCGCGAGACTTTGAGGCGCCTCCGTGTGCCAAAAATAGGCCGCGGGCACAGCCGCGCCCAAAATACCCGCCCGAAGGCCGGGCGCCAAGTTCGTCCAGCGGAAAAAGGCCACAAAAGCGGGTGGGCTATAGCCTTGGGGGTGGGGCTGGCCAACCGTCCGCCGGACTCGGAATGGCGCGAGACTTTGCGAGGCGCCTCCGTGTGCCAAAAATAGGCGCGGGGCTGCCGCGCAAAAATACCCGCCCGAAGGGCGGGCGCCAAGTTCGTCCAGCGGAAAAAGGCCACAAAAGCGGGTGGGCTATAGCCTTGGGGGGGTGGGGCTGGCCAACCGTCCGCCGGACTCGGAATGGCGCGAGACTTTGCGAGGCGCCTCCGTGTGCCAAAAATAGGCGCGGGCACAGCCGCGCCCAAAAATACCCGCCCGAAGGGCGGGCGCCAAGTTCGTCCAGCGGAAAAAGGCCACAAAAGCGGGTGGGCTATAGCCTTGGGGTGGGGCTGGCCAACCGTCCGCCGGACTCGGAATGGCGCGAGACTTTGCGAGGCGCCTCCGTGTGCCAAAAATAGGCCGCGGGCACAGCCGCGCCCAAAAATACCCGCCCGAAGGCCGGGCGCCAAGTTCGTCCAGCGGAAAAAGGCCACAAAAGCGGGTGGGCTATAGCCTTGGGGGTGGGGCTGGCCAACCGTCCGCCGGACTCGGAATGGCGCGAGACTTTGCGAGGCGCCTCCGTGTGCCAAAAATAGGCCTGGGCACAGCAGCCGCCCAAAAATACCGCCCGAAGGCCGGGCGCCAAGTTCGTCCAGCGGAAAAAGGCCACAAAAGCGGGTGGGCTATAGCCTTGGGGGTGGGGCTGGCCAACCGTCCGCCGGACTCGGAATGGCGCGAGACTTTGCGAGGTCCCTCCGTGTGCCAAAAATAGGCCGCGGGCACAGCAGCGCGCCAAAAATACCCGCCCGAAGGCCGGGCGCCAAGTTCGTCCAGCGGAAAAAGGCCACAAAAGCGGGTGGGCTATAGCCTTGGGGGTGGGGCTGGCCAACCGTCCGCGGACTCGGAATGGCGCGAGACTTTGCGAGGCGCCTCCGTGTGCCAAAAATAGGCGCGGGCACAGCCGCCCTAAAATACCCGCCCGACGGCCGGGGCGCCAAGTTCGTCCAGCGGAACATGGCCCCAAAACCGGGAGGGCTATAGCCTTGGGGGGTGGGGCTGGCCACCAGCGTCCGCCGGACTCGGAATGGCGCGAGACTTTGCGAGGCGCCTCCGTGTGCAAAAATTTGGCCGCGGGCACAGCCGCGCCAAAAAATACCCGCCCGAAGGCCGGGCGCCAAGTTCGTCCAGCGGAAAAAGGCCACCAAAACGGGTGGGCTATAGCCTTGGGGGTGGGGCTGGCCAACCGTCCGCCGGACTCGGAATGGCGCGAGACTTTGCGAGCGCCTCCGTGTGCCAAAAATAGGCCCGCGGGCACAGCCGCGCCCAAAAATACCCGCCCGAAGGCCGGGCGCCAAGTTCGTCCAGCGGAAAAAGGCCACAAGCGGGTGGGGGGCGCCAAGTTCGTCCAGCGGAAAAAGGCCACAAAAGCAGGTGGGCTATAGCCTTGGGGGTGGGGCTGGCCAACCGTCCGCCGGACTCGGAATGGCGAGAGACTTTGCGAGGCTCCTCCGTGTGCCTACAATAGGCCGCGGGCAGAGCCGCGCCCATAATTCCGCGCGCGAGGGCCGGGGCGCCAAGTTCGTCCAGCGGAAAAAGGCCACAAAAGCGGGTGGGCCTA